>OZ023237.1:14163881-14303897 GCA_964006365.1 Trididemnum miniatum
AAAAACATTTTGGTTTATGGAGGATCAGCTAGTTTCTGCATCAGTGTTTCCTTTTACTGTTGTTGTTTGTCTGATATTGATGTTGGTAGCACTGTGTAACCACATAGTCGTATGCCAGTGATTTACATCAGATATGATAAGTTGATTCCATTTTGTTTGTAGGTCACAAGTTAGAAATAAGTGGAAGAAACTTACTGAAACTTACAGAAATATTGTAAATGGCACTGCAAAGTCTGGAAGCGACTCAGCAGGATTTAAGTGGGAGTATTTCAATGCTATGCATGAAGTGATGAAGTCACGGCCAAGACAAAATGTAACAACTTGTGATACTTTGATAATGACTGTTGATTTCTACTTAGGGATGGCTATTTCAGAATTTTTAATCATAATCATTCAGTCTGGCAGTTCAATTTGGAAACAACTCTATTTTTAGGAAAAAGCTTACCATTGTGCAATAATAACGTAACAAAAGTAATCAAACCTGCAGCAAACAAACAATTTTTAAGGTTGTGTGAACTACTGTTGTCCACATTTTCTGTAATCACTTCACAAACTCCAGCATGTGGTAGAATTACAATATTTTCTACAAAAATGATCAATGTACTATTACATGATTTTTAACAGGCGGTGAAATTGTCATGAAAAACAAACATATTCACTTGTCGATTTAAACTCCTAAAATAAAAACAATGAAACGTTTTGAAATTACCATGAAATATTAAATGTTCTGAAGTGGCCATCCTGGTTTGTATGATTAGGCCAGCTGAATGTGGTGATTTCTTTTTTGTTCTAATGTTCTATACCAGCTATATTCTTGGCTCAAAACAGGCACACCAAGGTTATTAAAATGTTAGCAGCAAAGTCATGCGTAGTCCTATTCAAGTTATACCAAGGCAATCGCTGATTTTAAACTTGATTATTACTTTCTAAGTTATGAGTGAACACCCTCTGTGATTATACTTGAGTACTTGTTTCTGACATGTCACTGAGGCAATGCAATGCTTTGAAATTAGGCTAAAACATTGTCGTTTAAGTGTTTCGTTTTAGTGCAGTTATGAGATAGAATAGGCAAAATGCTGAAGTGTAACACAATCATTGCGTGTAAATACATTCCAGGCATCTGCAAATCATGATGGCGATGGAATAGATTCTATCGTAACAATTCAAGTGGAAGGCGGAGAAGATTTGACTGCGATGGAAAGTAAAGAAAAAAAGGAGTTATTTTTTTAATTTACGAGTATAAGAAAAGTATAACAAGATTGGACTGCGATAGAAAGTAAAGAAAAAATAAGATATTTTTAAGAGTTAAGATTATAAGAAAAGTTAAGATCACAAGAAATAGAAAGAATATGAGTATGAGAACGAGTATGAGATGCTTCAAAACTTTTCAATGTAAATGAAAGACGGTTTTTATGCCTTCTGAAAATGTTTTGTTTTGTTGGTACTTTTACGTTTACCCAGCATCGTAATATTGTTTCTTTAGATATGGAAAAATCACTGACTCAAACAGCAAGTCATACCGAGGTGATGAGCATTGAGAAAATGGACGAAATGTTGAAAAATTTGGACGGAGCAACAGGTATATCATGCTGGAACTGGGACTACTTCATTGCTTCAACCGCGTGAAAAAGTTTTCTACTTGCCAATACCAGTACTTATCTTTTTTCAGGTGTTGATGGGGCATTGCAGGCAAATTCAACTGGCTTTCTAAAATTAGTGAAAAAATAGCACGTATGAATTTCGCCAACTTCATCCTTCATGACCGAGTCGTTCAGACCATATTCAACTTCAAAAAAAGGCCACTTTTCGGAATTTTTGTATGGCAACCCTGGATTGAAAAAGTTTAGCAGGAAACTGCATTTTCAGCTTTCATCTACAACCTAATGACTTACCGAGTTGCTATATATACAGCAGAAATCAGCGAGTCATCGTTATTTGATAATATTTTCCTTCTAAGCGTTTTTTAATCCAGGGTTGCCAGTTTGCCACACAATAAATAACCAGAAGTGACATTTTCTGAAGATGAATATCTCCTGAACGGTTCAGCCAAGAAAAACGAAGTAAACAAAATTTGGACTTGCTAAATGTTTATTAATTTTAAAAATCCGGTTCAATTTTTGCCTGTAGTTCACCTTTTAGAACCATAGGTGTGAGCGTACTTGAGTGAAGCGCTGGCTGACTTTCCTATCCGTACATGTACGGTGTGTCGACCTGACACTGTTACTTATTAAATTCCAAAATAAATAATGACGGCAACAATAGGTACTGTCTACTTTTTACTGTACCTCGGTTTCAAAATCTGGGAGGATGAAAAGCATCGCAGCAGTCATTTCATTATGCAACGTTAACTCTTCGGATTTGGCGAAAAGTGCAAGCCTGTATTGAATTCAAAGTAACATTTTCAATTGCGAAAATAACTTCACTAATTTTGTAATGTTTAAATTTTTTTTAGAGTTTGGATCCAGTACTTCTGGCGAAGCTTCGGTGGAACATAACGTATCGTTTTCATTAGTAAATGACGAAACAACTGTATCTCCATCTAAGGCATTCGCATTGAAAACAAACATCTGTGGTAAGTTGATTTTTCATTACCAGTCGTGTAGCAAATTATTTCAATTTTAAGTTTTTACAAATTAACCGCCATTCTTATTTGCAGTTCGGGGAAAATCGGAAAAAGCGCAGAAGCGAAAGAGAAGTCTTGACGGTAAGTTCAGTCATGCAGCTTAGTTTCGAGTTAAATAAACTATTGCTTTAAGTAAACAAGAACAAAAGTACACCTTCAATTTTCTTGCATCGTTTATTTGAATGCACGCAAAAAAAAACAGTGCATTAAGATGAGCATCACGTGATATACAATTGATAAATGAATGACAGCAATTGCTTGCTTAAAAGGTTGGCAATCTGACAGATAACTTGACCACGACCAATAAAAATTACTTTTGAAAAGATGTTTAATATTTGCTTGGAATGAACGATTTTAAAAAACTACCAGAGGTTTAGTTACACACACCCAATTTATCCTCTACTCATAGTGTGACCAATGTATTTGTTGCGCAATCCAGCGAGTCATTGAAAGCGGTTAGTGAATACGCAGTTACAACCCTGTGTGTTGTGTTAAGATATTCACCAATGTCGCTGCGGCTGATACTATGTGAAGTTTTTTTTTTTTACTTTCGAAGTTTAATCTTTCTTACAAGTTTTGGCAAAATTTTAACTTGTTTTTCGTAGGTTTGATGCATTGATAATTCCATTTGAAATTCAGGTAAAATGCAAGTTTGCGCCAATCACTAACGCATGATTACAAAAAGCTTTTTCTAAATCTTGACTTTGTGCAAAACAATAATATATGAATTTGATCAAATTTTTAATTTCAGACAAACAAGATGGCATATTAAAATTTTTAAAAGAAGAAGGAGAAAAAGATAGAGAAATGGTGATGAACGAAAACGAAAAATTGAGAAAGTTAATCGCTGAAGAAAATTCGCGATTTATCTCGGCGCTGCTAAATATGGATTGAATTCTTCGTATGAATCAAAAAAGAAAAAAACAATGTTCGAAAGAATTGCTGCAGTAACATTTGCTAAAATTGTATTGCTAAGGTGTTGACCTCCCCATGGCCCCAAACCCAAAAAAACGGTCAGTAACGATCTCTGAGAGAAAATTGTATGGGAAGCAGCTTTTACGCGGAAAAGATTTAGTTCTCTTGTTCCGATAGATAGTATGATGTACCCAAATAGATAGATACTTGAGATCCACCTCGATTTATAAACATTTTGAGATTTCAAACACTTCAATTGCAAATGTTTTCTTGTGTTGAGATCATAGGAAGATCAACGCCTCAGCAACACGCTTTCCCAACTAACGACATGCATAGTACTTACTAAGCCGAGCCGATTATTTCCGGGACGCGACATTTCGGAATGAAGCAATTGGTGCCGATTTTCTGGAGAGACCGAGGTAAAACTTAAGAAACGATATTGAAATTGGGCTTAACACTAAGGGAAGGGTATATTCTTTTAAAAAAGTTACGTTTTTCTGGCGCCAAGTTCACTATGGCTGAATTGTGCGTCGCATTATTTCATCGATGACCTTAGAAGTTGCTTTTTCGAAGAGGATAATTTTGCGCCAAATGACATTTGATTATGTCTCGCACATGGTTTGCTTGATTGTCAACAAGTTGTGTGCCAGAGCTTTCCGTTACCATGGGTGGCATGTCATCTGGTTCCGGTGTCTGTTCCTCTTCGCATATGTTGTGAAGTATGCAACAAGCGGATATTACTTTTGGTGCTTGTTCGATGCGAACCAGGAGCTTTTTGTTTATCATTCTCCATCTTGCTTTCAACCTTCCAAACGCATTTTCTACTACGATTCTGCTACTGCTCAAATAGCAGTTGAACGATTCTTCTGCTGGTGTTATGCGTATGCCTGGATAAGGTTTAATTAACCATGAAAGTGATGGATAAGCTGCATCACCAGCCAACATCAAAGGAATTTCTGTGCCGCCTATGATGATAGGCGCCTGCGAAAAAATAAAACAATTCAACCACAGATACCTTGTCAGCACACTTGTTGGAATTAATTAATATGATCACCTTTGGAAGTGTTCAGGACGCACCAATTTTCTGGGGAGTAAAGGGTTAGGCTTAGGAAATAATTTTAAAGTTGGGGCTTAAGGTTAGATTTAAGTTAGTAGATTTAATTTAAAAAAGTTACTTTATTCTTTTTAAATTACTCGCATTGTTTTTACGGCGCCGAATTGTCGTGTACATGTATATTATTTTTATTACGTATAATTGTATAAAAAGAAGTAATTGATCACCTTTGGAATTAACTCGTTTGCATGTTTGTATATATTTGATTGCCGTAAAACTGCGGAATCGTGACTGGATCCCGGCATGGTGACGTTGATGTTCATGAACCTAAGCACGTTGGTTGATGTTATTTTCTGTTCTTTGTGCTGCTTGTATTAGTTACTACACTCTATAACTGATTAAAAAAAAAATTGAATCACTAATTACCTGTATTGGCAATCGACAACTCCTTGCAAAACCAGTGATGGAAACATCTTTCTATTGATGTAATCTGCATATCCGAGTTTGGGTGGTGTGACAGCAATGTGACATCCATCGATAGCTCCCCAGATCTGAGGAATTTTGTTAATCTTTTGGTTTTGTTTTGCTAATTCTGCAGCTTCAGTTCTTGATGGCAGTTTAATGTGGTGATTTATTCGTTTATTCAAAGCAGTGCAAAATCTGCGAACATAAATATTGGCAATGAAGTTCTGACGATTGGTGTGTTTATAGTTTAGGACAGTGGACACATTTGCATTGTTGTTATGATAGAATAGGTTTACAATAATGCTTCCTACAAATTCTGTATGGTAGTCATTACTGCTTCATCTGTAAGCTTGACGTTAAGTCTACAGATGATCCTTTGGCAAAATATGGGGGAAAAATTTCAAAGAAACGTGAGAAAGTTTCAGTTTTTATTCGCCGAGTTGCCTCGGCAAGGAGACCGTGCAGTGACCTTGCGGTTTTCGAGTGAAGCTGCTGGCACTGAAACCACTTGATGACATAGGGTTCTCAGTAACCCTTCAATGCTAAACGCCAAGCAGGGAAGCAGTAAAAAACAATTTTAAAGTCATTGTTTTGACGCGACATGGGAAATCGAACCCTGAATCTACCGCTAGAAAAGCAGACGTTTTTTACTGTCGATTAAAGGGTGACTCTGAAAAAGCTCTACAAAATGAGGTGCAGTTTGAGCATTGTTTGCTATTTTTGCTCATAGCTTACCTGTGTAAGTACAAATGAACCGTGCATTCCGCCACTCCAAACACAATTGCTGTCGTTCTAAACTCCGCCGTTGACGCGAGTTGAAAAATGGCAATGGCAACTCTTTTCGCAAATGGAACGGGTCGCCGGATCCAAATTTTGGCTACAAATTTAATTTGGTCAACACGTGGAGTAACAAAAATAAGTCAAAAGAACGTTGTACCTTTTAAAGTACGTTAGATTAATTTTGTGCTTGCCAGAAGTTTGTAACCTTGTAAGAAGTTTCGCGAGTTAAACACGTAGTATCATGTTTTATACGTACCTGGCTTCAATTCCGGAACCATATTTAAAATTTTTGAAAAGGTTTGCTTGGTCATGCGAAAGTCTCGTAGCCATAATTCGTCAGGAGCGTGCATCCATTCCCGTGACCACCAAACGTTTGATCTAAAAAAGAAGCGTCACACTAATTCAATCGTGCGCGATATTGTTATTTTATACGAGCCTTTTAAAGGGATGGGGGCGGGACGGAATGCCGCGGATTTCTAACCGGCACTTCCTAGGATTGAGAATGAGATCATGGAGAAAAAACTTGTGGAAGAAAGAGTGGCGAAGAGAGTGAGACGCAGGAAAAAGCGGAATGAGATGAGAGATGTCCTGAGTCGTATGACCACAGGCGCTGCAGAAATATAAAGTCTGCTTATCCTGTGAAGATAAAGTTTAAAAGAAGCAGGGGCGTATCCAGAAATTTTCTCATGTGGGGGGAGGGGGCGAAGAAATTATTTGACAGTCAGAGTCTTTGGCAGGATAAGGCGCAGGCTAACTTTCTACAACCAGAATCTACGAAGTGTGGGGTAAGCAGCGGCCGAAGGTCAAACGGGGATTCCAAACCGCTGGCGATTTTTTACATTTTTCTAGCTACGCCCAGAGGGCAGGGGGGAGGATTTGCTTCGCCATTAAGGACCATGGCCAGAGTTTTAGTTTGTTGCCTGAAATTACCTCTTCGTAAGTGATTGTTGCGTATACGCTATACGTTTGTCATTTTCCAAAGTAATCAGACGGTGTCAAATAGAAACGTGCAGGTAGATTTTAAAATCTAAACAGTACCACCATGCACCAGTAGTAGTAGTAATAGTGTCTTTTATTTCTGCACCGTCAAAATAAATAGAACACAGCAATATATGAAAATTCAACTACTAACGGACAGAAAAGGGAAGAAGCAACAAAACGATTTACGTTGTAACATGCTAGCAAGAATGAAACTTGAAGATGAGGGAATTAGCAGGCATGGTCGCAACACCCGATTAAATTAGAATGGGGTAATAAAGAAAAACAAAAACCAAACATATGACGGCGAGATAAAAAAGACGCTAAAAGAAACCACAGCTCCAACACCGCTATGATATACCGGTAATGCAATGGTAGGAACCATAATCAATGGCACCAACAAAATGATGAACGGTAATGCACATTGGTGAGAATGAATTCATTCTTATCCAGTCGAGTAACCCAACTTCTGAGTGGTAGCAGGCTCAGACGTAGGAACCATCACCCGCAATATCCGCAATCGCGGGAGAATCCCGGTGTTAGGAATACCACATCAAGAAGTGAAGGCTAAAAAAAGATCTGTAATTTTTACAATTTTGGAAAAAGTTTCGAAAATTGACCTTGATTTGGTGTGGCCGCAGGAGGTCACGGGCGGAATTCTAGCTACACAACCCACTCGGTTGAGTTATGGAGCAAGTACGGAGAACATTGCCCTCGAGTACGAATACTTCAAATTGGTACTTGAATACAGTACGAAGTACGAACTAGTTTATAGATTTACCTAAGCAGCATCCAATATCTTCTCTTGCTTTTTTCAAATCTGCTTAGAGCTACAACTTTCCTTCGTTTAGTAATACGGCCAAATTTAGTAATGTTTTGGTTGTATTTCTGGATCAGAAATCGTAAATTATTATTCCGCTGATTTACTAAAGCTAGTAGTTTTTTATTCATTTTTAGAGCAATAAAGTGATAAATGCTGCAGCAAAAAGAAAAAAGTTAAGTAGCTATAATGCAGGTGGCGTATAAGTAGCTACAATGCGGTGAAATTACAAAAATAAACAGCTAAAATATGAGTAAGTTATTACTATAAAGTTGCTAGTCAAGCTTCGGTCTTTAAAAACCGAGAAAAGGTGGGAAATTATTCACATTACGCGCCTCGCGTAACCTGAAATTCATTAAAAATAGAACATTACAATGAAATAAAGCACCAAAACGAGAGCAGTAAAACAATACATTGTTAATTATGAACGTAGTTCAAAGTTGAAAAAGTACGCCTTTTTCAAAATGTAGCCCCCCCGAGCAGTGCGTCAGCACGTGCATGTACATGCTTGTGTTTGAAAACTTGTGCTTTGGACTTTTATTAATTTTAATGTTTATGTTCGTCCTGTTTAAAGAAAAGTGATAAAAACCAGTACATACAACCCTCGAGTACCGCAAAAAAATTTCCAGTACGAGCACAAGTACAACTGCTGTAGACAAAATGTACTTGAGTAAGAGTACTGTCAAATCAGTACTGGAGTAGTATATTTTTTTTGTATTTAGTTGCATATTTATCCTCCTATCACGAGAAAGCGATCAGTGCGCTATACGAGCTCGCTTAGGAGTTGCCGGCCATCTGTCTACCACACCAAGATGGGGGAATCCCGCTAAGTGCCTTTCCCAACGGCACAACAAGTAAACTTGCCGGCTTGTTCTCCATACTGTCTCTTTAATGCTGAGCGTCAAGCAGGGAAGCTGTGAATACCAATTTAAAGTCATTGGTTTGACCCGACTCGGAATCAAACCCGAGTCTACAGCTCCAGAGGCAGACGCTCTTACCACTCGGCCATCTGAGCTGTTATAGTACGAGATGAACGGTAATGCACATTGTACTCGAGTACGAGTAGCCTACTCCATCAATGGACCACATGCTTGTTGGCATTTTATTACTGAAAGCCATTTCAGCATAGCCTACTTGTTTCCATTTTAACATTGATTTTTTCTTATAATGGAAAGTTTTCTTGAACTGAATTGTAAAATGCACATTTAACAAATTAAAGTTGCTAGTTGAATCCGCAACCGCACGGAGGGGATTAAACAGTGAAGACTAAAAAATGTCTTAGGGTCTTCAACTATTTGGCAATTTTGAAGAGAATTTTGGAACGTTTACCTCGATTGCGTTCGCTCGCGGAGGGGGAGGGGACAGATTTCTACCTACGCCACTGCTTGTACTCGACAGAAATGTTAGTCGAGTACCAAGTAGTAACACTCAAACCTTCGAGTACAAATCTTTAAAAATCAGTACTCGAGTACTTCCAATGCACTGAACATGATTTAGAATTAAAACTACTGCTAATAACCCCCCTTTCCAAGGGGCTCCGGCGGTCCTAAGTTATCTCTTCATTGACATGTTTACGCGCCTATTTCCTCCTATAAGTTAAAAATGACAATAGGCCTAAAGAAGTTGGGCAAAGAAAAGCAACTCATTCCGTCAATTAGGCTATCTTAAGCAAAATATAAAAGGTTCAATTTCAGTATTTTTGTTCAGAATAATTAACGGAACGAGTTCCCTTTCCGTGTGAAAATTTTGTAGCTATTCGCTTTGTGTTTGATTTTTTTAAGCTTATTTCTTAACCTGCCTCTGCTAGTATGCTGCCTATTTTCTTAGGAAAAAGACTGCGAGTGATATTTTAATTCTATTTTTTCCCACACTTTTAAAGCGAAAGAGCGGTTAATTTTGCCGCGAAAGTGATTCATGTTTCCCGCAGTTGTACCTTGCAGCACCGAATGCTGCAAAAATGCGAACGCTTCATTGATTTTATGTCAATCATATTGGCGCTTTGAACCAAAGCAAATTGGACATGTAAAGACACATCAAAAACAGGCCAAAAAAGCCACGCAAAAAAGCCCGGCCCACTTCTGAAAAGCCGCGTTACAAATTGGACATGTAAAGAGGCTAATATTGTCATTTCTTATAAGGTTTTTGTTTGGATTCTTCCAATCTGCACATATTTGAACCCTCACGTGTTTATTTTTAATTTTTGCATGGATTATTCGTTCTTGCCGCTTGAAACTAGCACCCTGAGACCTTATGCATGAATCCTTGGGTTAACTGTTTAGACTGTGATTCAGTTGTGCTACGAAGTTTACATGTTCTGAGCTGTGCACAGTGCTTTTGATAATAATGAATCTTGTGGCCTTGTGGAACTTATTTTGTTTTTTTTCTTCCGACATCACTTTATTAACGACGACTGGGAGGCTTAATTGTCTGGCGTCGTCATACGTCTGCTATCTGGTACATTGCATCTTGCTAAGCTAATTGTGATGGGCATTCTATACATTTTTTATGCTACACATTTTTTGCCTGCTTGTGCAACCATCGGTTGATTATTACGTGATAGTTTCTTGCTTGTGCAACCATCGGTTGATTATTATGTGATAATTTCGTGCTCATGCAACCATCGGTTGATTATTATGTTATAATTTCTTGCTCGTGCAACCATCGGTTGATTATTACGTGATGATTTCTTGCTCATGCAACCATCGGTTGATTGTTATGTCTCATGTGATAATTTCTTGCTCGTGCAACCATCGGTTGATTATTATGTTATAATTTCTTGCTCGTGCAACCATCGGTTGATTATTACGTGATGATTTCTTGCTCATGCAACCATCGGTTGATTGTTATGTCTCATGTGATAATTTCTTGCTCGTGCAACCATAGGTTGATCATGATAAACAATTTTTCCTTTCCAGTTGTCTTACCTTCGATTGTGCTATTATTGATTTATGCATTGCATATTAAACCCACGTCACGGTTAGGTTTGTAACCCCGTTACAAACCTGTGTAGGGGGGAGAGTACTGCAGGGATCAGGATCACCTGCTTTGTAATTGTGTTTTCTAGACGGATAATTTTGTCCGCCCGACTTCGTGATAAGCGAGATCAGTCGAGCGTAAACTAACCATGTGCTTAGTATGTTCAGTAATAATATTGTGAAAAGTGCAGGAGTATAATATTGTGTGTATTTCTGTTCATATTGACTAGCAGTGAGTGTTTAGTTTTGACTATATTATGCAAGAGCTGTTTAGTTTAGTTAAGGCTTAGTTGCGAAGCGTGTAGGGCCAACTGTTAGAGCTGTTTCTATTGTATTAAGGCCAGTTAGGTACCGGTATTAAGGTCTTTTTGCTTGTGTCTAATGAAAGAGTGCTCGAATGTTGTAACGCTATCTTTGTGTTTTAATTCACAATTCTATTTGAATAAGAATAAGATTGTGTAAAGTGATGATAAGTGATGTGTTTGGATCTGCTACGTTTTTAGTGTGGATTTTATGCTATTCCCTTACAAAGAACTCTTTTGTGTAGCAAACCTATATGTGCTGGAGTCAGATTAGTCTATCTACAGGTGCCGCAACCGCTACAAATCAAATCAGTCACGGCAGCAACAAAAGCAACAGCAAAATAAACATAATAATCATGTTGGGCATAATTATTATGCTTTATGCGACATTGCAAATAGCAGTAAAAACAAACATACACTTTCGGGTAAACATTAACCTAAACATCCAACTTTCATACAAACGGCAAGAATCAAACCGATACGCTGAAAAGTTTAACAGAAATTGTCAAACTCAAAACTGCTATTAAAAAAAAAACTGTTCTTAAAATGGCCAAATTTTCGGCCTCTTGCCTACGGAATTTCAATATCGACCCCGCGGGTCTGAGTCAATATTATTATTACACATCAATAGTAAAAGCAAAATGTAAAAAAACATTTGCGAAACTCGACCTCCAAATATCAGCAGAACTGCCAAACCCAAAACTGCCATTTTTCACAAAAATCTCAGTTTTTAAGTAAACATAGTTTGGCCCCACGCCAACGGAATTTCAATACCGACCCCCCGGGTCTGAGTCAATATTATTATTACACATCAATAGTAAAAGCAAAATGTAAAAAACATTTGCGAAACTCGACCACCAAATATCAGCAGAACTGCCAAACCCAAAACTGCCATTTTTCACAAAAATCTCAGTTTTTAAGTAAACATAGTTTGGCCCCACGCCAACGGAATTTCAATATCGACCCGCCGGGTCTGAGTCAATATTATTATTACACATCAATAGTAAAAGCAAAATGTAAAAAAACATTTGCGAAACTCGACCTCCAAATATCAGCAGAACTGCCAAACCCAAAACTGCCATTTTTCGCAAAAATCTCAGTTATTAAGTGAACATAGTTTGGCCCCTCGCCAACGGAATTTCAATATCGACCCGCCGGGTCTGAGTCAATATTATTATTACACATCAATAGTAAAAGCAAAATGTAAAAAAACATATGCGAAGCTCGACCTCCAACTATCAGCAGAACTGTCAAACCCATAACTGCTATTTTTTGTAAAAATCTCCGTTTTTAAGTAAACATACGAGGTGCAATCAATAAGTTTCCAGACTTTTTTGTATGGGCACTTTTATTAACCGTTCACACAAAAAAACTCTAGACCCCTTCAAAGTATTCTCCTTCGACATCAATGCACTTGTAGTACCGTTCCAACAACTTCTGGAAAGCCCCCCGGAAGTCTTCTTGTGAAAGCGTGTTCAGGACCCTCGTCACAGCCTCTTTCATGTTCTCGATTGTGGAATAACGATTGCCTCTGAGGTTTTCCTTGAGCTTTGGGAATAGGCAAAAGTCGCAGGGAGCAAGGTCCGGGCTGTAGGGAAGATGGGGAACCGTCTTGATGCCCATCTGGGTCAAATAGTCTGTGACGAGGTTGGAGTTGTGGACTGGGGCATTGTCCTGATGGAAATGCCACTGACCTAATTCGACGAATTCTGGCCTCTTCCGACGGAATCTCTTCCTGAACTCCCTTAAAAGTTCAACATAGTACTCCTTGTTGACTGTGATTCCAGTGGGAACCCAGTAAATGTAGATTATACCCATGCTGTCAAAAAAGGGATCATCATGAGTTTGTGGGTGGACTTGCTCTGTCTGGCCTTCTTGGGTCTGGGAGATCCAGCATGCTTCCATTGGGAACTCTGTCTCTGGGTCATAACAATAGATCCAGCTTTCATCGCAGGTTACCATAGCATCAAGAATTTGGGGATCTGAATTAATGAGCTCGACAATCTCTTTGCTGTCATTGCAAAGCCTTTCTCTCTGATCTTCCCGGAGCACTCTTGGGACGAATTTCGCGCAAATCTTCCGCATCTTCAGTTCCTCACGAATGATTGTGTGTACAGCTCCCACACTGACATTCAACTGTGTGCTTAGTGTCTCTATAGACACACGACGGTCCCTCTTCATGAAATCGTTTATTTGGCCAATCATCTCTGATGTTCTGACTTTCCTACTCCTCCCACATCTCTTATCATCCCTCACGGACTCTCTGCCTTCCTTGAATCTCTTGTGCCACTGAAAAACTGATGATCGATTCATGCAAGATGGTCCATAAGCAGTCTGAAGCATACCATACGTTTCCGTGGCAGTTTTTCCAAGTTTAAAACAGAACTTGATTGCATATCGTTCTTCTAATGTGTCCTCACGTCCAGATTGCATTTTTGAAATTCACCAGCTGTAACAATCAGGATTTAGTAAGGTGTACTCTATTTCCTACTGTAGCTATGAATTTGCACCTAAGCAAGAAAAAATTGGTCAATCATCTCATAAAAAGTATAGTAACCTCATATTGAAATATGTCTAGTTTACGGCAATTATAAATGCCTGTACAAAAAAAGTCTGGAAACTTATTGAATGCACCTCGCAGTTTGGCTCCTCGCCAACGGAATTTCAATATCGACCCCACGGGTCTGAGTCAATATTATTATTACACATCAATAGTAAAAGCAAAATGTAAAAAAACATTTGCAAAGCTCGACCTCCAAATATCAGCAGAATTGCCAAACCCAAAACTACTATTTTTTGCAAAAAATCTTATGTTTTATTAGTTGTCTCGTTTATGATGATGTGAGGGTATGCTGTGGTACGTTCATTTTTTTGTGTTGAACAATTTGTGCGCATCCATGGTTTTGGAGCTGGGCAAATTTTGAAGATGCTCCAGCTCCTGAGCTTTTGCTATTGTGACATTGCTCCGGCTCCAGCTCCGGAGCTGATTAAAAAGAGCTGCTCCGCTCCGGCTGCAGTTCCGGGTTATGCAGACTGGTATTGAGTTTTAGTTTTACGTTGTCATCATAGCCCACCTACTGTTTTCTCAATTAAAATAATTTTCAAAGCACCCTTTGCTCAAAACCACATCAATCAAAATGCTCCACACAATTTCATGACAAGTAGGGAAGCGGCAGCCAGTTATCTGCTTATACTACGTATATCGTTCAAATCAAAAGCCATTACCACGAAGAAAGAGAATTGCTTCAAGCAAGTCCTCTTTCATCAAATTTCTTAAATCTGATCGTATTATCCAAAGCGAAGAAAACAGTCTTTCCACGGTAACTTGAGTTGGTAACTCTTACAGCTAACCCAACTCTAGTTAGACTGTTTGTGACGTCTTTAATACTAATACGAGTGTTTGACTTCATGCGATACTGTTTTATCATTCATTGTAGCTACTTACTTTCGGGACCTGCTTATCTTTGGGAGGTCGCGGGAACAGCAGCTCGAGTTGGAGCTTCCAAGCATCTCGATCCTCAGCAGCAAAGGATGGATGTTCGGCTGGGATGCCAAGGCGAGACCAATTAAGATCTTCAACGTAATCTCTCCATCAAGTTTTGGGACGGCCTTCGACCAAATCCAGAGCCGGCGGCGGCAGAGCAGTCGACTGAAGGGGGCCAAGCGTTTATCAGGGGGGTCAAAGTATGAAATGTAAGCACAAAAACCGATGTCATAAAAAGAATAGGCTTGTTGATTGGGGGGTAGGGGGCAAGCATGTTGATTGGGGGGGACAAGATCCCCCCTTGACGCCGGCCCTGGACCAATCAGTGTTGAACAGAGCAGTTTTTTGGCTGTTCTTTCCTGGTACATTCGTGTCACATGTCCATATCAACACAGTTGCGATCTTTCTGGTCGGAGAAGCAGCGATTTCATGTTTAGAGATTCAAGAATATCTGCTTTTTTCACCTTGTCCAGCGAGGTCAAACCACTAATTTTTCCCAAGAATCCCATTTCGGCTGCTTGAATTCGAGATCTCCCTTTCTCATTCCTGATTCAACACTCAAGGCCATAAATCAGAAAAGGAACACAGACTGATCTGAAAATGGCAGTGTTGTGAACTCTGCCATTTCTAAGAGTCCGGTTCCTTGGTCGCGAGTCGGAGTTCGAGTCCGTACAATTTTAAAGTAACGAGTCCGAGTCTACACGCTACGAAGGCAAGTCCGAGTCCATAACACTTCAAAGCTACGAGTCCGAATACGAAGCCGCACGTTACGAGTCCCCTGCTTTCTACTCGAGATCGTGTCGTGACCAATTAGATTGCTGATTACTCAACGTTTACAAATCTGTGAAGCACAAAGCAGTTGTAGATAGGACAATTGTAAAAAGGATAAACCTGTCTTGTTATTAGGCCTACAATTTTTATCAGTATTTCCCAAATTTAGATTGTCTACCACTACACCAGAGTTGGTCCTTTTTAAAGATCACGACCCGTTGGCAGTCTTTCAATTATTAAATCAATATTGAAATTTCGTTGGCAAGGGGCCAAACTATGTTTACTTAAAAAGGAGAGTTTTGAGAAAAATGGCAGTTTTGGGTTTGGCAGTTCTGCTGATATTTGGAGGTCGAGTTTCGCAAATGTTTTTTTACATTTTGCTTTTACTATTGATGTGTAATAATAATATTGACTCAGACCCGCGGGGTCGATATTGAAATTCCGTAGGCAAGAGGCCGAAAATTTGGCCATTTTAAGAACAGTTTTTTTTTTAATAGCAGTTTTGAGTTTGACAATTTCTGTTAAACTTTTCAACGTATCGGTTTGATTCTTGCCGTTTGTATGAAAGTTGGATGTTTAGGTTAATGTTTACCCGAAAGTGTATGTTTGTTTTTACTGCTATTTGCAATGTCGCATAAAGCATAATAATTATGCCCAACATGATTATTATGTTTATTTTGCTGTTGCTTTTGTTGCTGCCGTGACTGATTTGATTTAACTTCTTTTGTTTGTAGCTTTGCTGTCTCTTTCTATTTTTGCCTGGAGTTGCAACGCGTCATTGTTCGTTGAGCGCTGTCTAGACGATTTCGAGCGTTCAAGCAGTTTATGTGTTTCTGTTTGTTTTTACCTTTAAGTTTTGACACTTTTGCCAAAAGTGTTATAAGTTTTTGAAAGCATTCTGAAATGCAATTCAAGTTTAATTTGAAACGTATTTGCAATAAAAAGTCGTAGTATTGTAATATGATTATTCTTTTTGCACTTTTTGGTTATGATTTTTAGACTGAAAACTGGAAACACTACGAGTAATTATTTCTGACTAAGCAGTTCTGGCAAATCGACGCTTGCATTTTCAGTTTTGAAAGGGCAACACTTTTTCTTTTCTCTTTCGTCGAAATTCTGCCAGAATGACAGTGGTTACCATGTGATATCATGAAAAATCACAAAATCAATGTTGCTAATTTTTTAAGTAGTTTGTAGCCCAAATCCCCTGCAAAAGTAGCAAATTGCCACAAAAAATAGCCCAAATAATTTTTAAACGAAACAATTAGGCTTACGTGCTCCACTTAATCTGATGCAAAAAGAGAAGTTAATTACCGTACATCAATCTTTAGCTTATGGTTATGGCCTGACTGATTTAACTGCAAGGAAGCGAAGAGATTCAGAACTGCAAATTTGAAATATATTATCTACTACATGTGAACATAGGTCTGTGGCGATTACGTGCTCGTTGGACGTTGCTGGACGTCGTGCAATTTATTTCCCATACGAAATCTGGCTGTTTCTCAACATGTTTCATCGATAGTGCGATTTTTTATCTTTTTCCAATCTTTTCACACGTTTTCATTATTTGTTTATCATCTCCTCCTCCGTCCTGGAACAGGCAGGTTTTTCCGAAATAGAAGGTGTGATTTCCAGCAATCCAACGTGGCAATGCTTGTATTCTGTTTTTTTTTGCTAGCAATATAAATTCGCGTGCTTGCTTAAAATATACCATTCTCTCTATTGTGGCTCTTACATCGGTGTGATCGAGACTCAGTATCGTGCTACTGCCTAAATCAAACTCGAACTCCAACATTGGTGCCCCGAGTGACATAAAACATCTACGTGAAGAATAAGAAGATTTGGTGTCACTTAGACAATAGACACAGAAGAAAACCATCTACGTGAAGAATAAGAAGATTTAGTGTCACATAGACACAGAAGAATAACAACTACAGGAAAAAGAAAAAACAAAATTCTCAAGAACAATTCCTAAAAATTAAAAACGGTACCGTGATTGTGCTTTATTATTCTTTATTTCCAAATTTTTAATTATTTATTGCTTTTGTTTTATTCTTGTTAAATTTATTTCCCGGCATATTAGTTTAAATGAGTGCGCCTGTCTATAATTTAAGAAACAAACCTGGCCGTAGCAAAATGTCTACACTTTCCTCTTTAAACGACAGTAGATCAAGCGTTTTTCAAAAAGTAACGAGTTTGTTGATTCCTGGAAATAAGTCTAAAACCGTAAAAGCAATTCCTGAAGCCCTTTCTTTCCCTACTCCCTCACAATCTCATCATGTTTCCACGATTTCATTAGATAATGCTCCCGTTTCTAATCCACTTGCCTTTCCACCCAAATCTAATACCCTTGCTAAACCATCTTCACCACCTCCACCCTCCCCCAATTCCTTTCCTACCGATGCAGCACAAAAAGAAAACCCAGCACTTAACAACCTTTTTCAAACTCACGAGAATCATCCTTCATCTTCACCCGCATTAGATATCACACAAGCCGGTCCTAGCAACCAAACGCCTGAACAAGTAAATCAATCTCTTTATCTTGAACCCCAGCAGCCACCGATAATTTCGACTAAGAGCACTAACAACCACCATCAACAGCAAGAACCAGCTGTCACTATATGGTCTTCAAGACCAGAGGGTCACGATAGCACAGGAAAAGAAACTTGGGCTCAAAATCTCATTGCCCCGCCCAAACCACCTAGCCAATTACATAGATCGATGGTTTCCTCCGACCACTCCTTTTCATCCCGTCTCACTTACATAACGCTCCCAGTATTTTGGCCATCGAACGTGGAATTGTGGTTTGCCACTGCAGAACATACCTTCGTAGCTAATGGCATTTTTGGCGAAAACAAACGCTTTTCTCTCGTGCTCAACGCATTGGAATTGAAGCAAATCCAAAGCATTCAACATGTAATACGATCTCCCACCGCAAATCCTTATCGAGCTAGCAAACAAGCCCTTATTAAATCCTATAAATTGAACGAAAACGATCGATTGGATGTTCTTTTTAATCGTAGCCAGCTTGGTGACCGCAAACCTAGTGAATTGTTAAATGAAATGCGCCAATTACCCGACGCATATGATGCGCACAATCCTCAAACAAACGCTGTTCTCAAACAATTATTTTTCGACAATTTACCTCCGGAAGTAAGAGGTATTTTAGCTGCGTCATTGGAAACCAACTTGAATAGCCTGGCAACGCGCGCAGATGAAGTTATAGCAGCGCTGGCACAAAATCAATTTTCTCAGGGAGCTAGCACATCACAACAATTGATAAACCAATTATTTGATCAAAAGCTAAACAAAATAATTGACCAATTACAAAATTCGTCCCCTTCTCAAAATTTTAACCTTCGGCCAAGACAAGAACAAAACTCATTTGCAAGCCATAGCAGGCCGCCACCTCGAAGACGCTACGCAAACCCTCGAAACATTTATAGACCACGATTCCAAGTAGCAAATACCGTTCACAACATTTACTACAACCATAGCACGCCTCAAAACCAGCTTTGCTTTTACCATCACTCTTTTGGTCCCAGAGCTAGAAAATGTCAACCCCCTTGTAACTGGCGAGATGAGGAGAAAGCAAAAAACGTCTCAGCTGGACATCGTGGGTTGGCGGTGTCGAATCAGCAATAAGCAGCAATCTGTTTGTTGTCACTGACCCGGTAAACCACATAGCCTTTTTGATTGACACTGGCTCTTCTGTAAGTTTGCTTCCCTCGACCTTCGACTTCAATCTAAGCACTAACTCACAAAACTTGAGAGCTATCAACAACACCCCGGTAAAGATTTATGGTTCAAAAATCTTGGACGTAAATTTAAACACATTGAAATCTTTTCCTTGGACATTTAAAGTCGCTGACGTTCGCTTTGCTGTTCTTGGGTGTAATTTTTTGACCTATTATGGACTTCGTGTGGATTTGAAAAATAAATGCATTATCGATCCTGACCCCCAGGCATTCATTGCAAAAACCAATACCTCAGCAAACACGATTAGAACCCCTCAACATGTGCCCAGTTTTAGTGAAATTAGTTCCAACAACTTCATTTTGCATACTCAATCAGTCGATTCACTCTCCCACGAGAACTCACCACTCATGCCCGATGATATAGTCTTAACCAAACCTCTTGCTACTGCTGATTCTGTAACGAACGCCACTAGCAGCGATAATGTCAGGCCTGACTCAGCAGAAAATCACATTGCGCCTGATGAAACCACAAAAATTTCAAACGACATGCATAGCATAGCGAAAACCACACATGATAACAATCCAGAAGTAATACGCAACTCAGGGAAAATACCTCTAATAGCTTAAAAATGTAGTTATTACAGGTAATTTAAGGCTTTCACCACCACCACCCGCCCCCAATTCCAATGGGGTATGATTACTCGAAGAGTCCAAACCGTTAAAATGATAGCCCAAAGAAGAGATAAAAAGAATATGATTGAGATCACGCCTTTGACGAAAGGGTTAGTGATGGAGGAAAGTATTCGAAGAAAGACACTTCTCAAGGCTGAAGTTGTCGAATCAAGAACATAGGAAGGTTGTGTACTGGCTGAAGATTTACCGGATTGTTGAAATAAAGACCCCAGCTTGTCTTTCATGATGTTTGTTTCGCTAATAGATTGCAGCAAGGAGTTGACATCTTCCAAGCCAAAAGATGATGAAGGAAAAAGTTGATCAATAGATTGGTAATTTAAAGATTCGTAATGAGCATTAACCGGGGCTAAGGTGGGTGACAAGAGGTATACATCACTGTCAGTCTGTCAGCATGTGTAAGGGTGTAATTTTGAAAAGTGTAGAAAGTTCCATTGATGAGAAAGGTGAAGACACGCCCAGGTATGAAAGATTCCAAGAACTTCACTCCAGGATAAGCATTGCCGTCGCGGTAAAGTTGTCCAGTTTGGAGGGTTCCGTTGAAATCATAACATAGGATGAGTGGACGTGAGGAAAAATATTGGCCATGTTGTAGACTGTGCACCAGAGTGACAATGATAGGAGTGCACACTAGTTCCGTGATCACGTCACCTACTGTAATGCCTGCTGACTGTCTGCGCAACAAAGAGGTTAACACTCGACCAGGATACTGACGACCTAAAACAGAGTAAAGGGTGGAAAGAAGTGATTGAATTTGGCACTCAAGGTAATGGATGTCGGAATTCAAATCGTGAAGTGTTTCCCTAATTATGTCAGCGTTTTCTGTCACAAAACGGGCATAAGGTAGAGTTTTCGGATTGCGAAACAGATGTGGAGTTGGTTGGGTCATCTGCAAGAGATGTAATTGAGAACAGTTATGAGGAACCAGTATAATTCCAGAGGGGTCACACACCTCATTTTTAGGAAAGCATGTAAATACGGACTGTGGACATTGAGTTTGAGAGTGTAGAGTAGACTAATGCCAAGCTGTTTAATTTCTGCACGATGAACTTCGCTCTTTTCACCGGTGTGCAAAATTACGTTATGTTCTTGATTCATCGTAGAAACCCTCGGGCATTCTAGGTTTTTCGGGACTTCCCAGATATGCACACTATTTCTTGTGATGCACGACCCTTTTTGAACGATACATGTAGACATGGAATTAAGTGATGTTCTCAACTTCTTTCTGAGAGGGTCGTAAATGCCGGTGGTTTTCAATACCACAGCGTTGAAAACACTTTCTTTGTGTGTGGTAGGCCAAACGTAATGGATTTGCGGTTTATTTGAAGTTGACCACGAATTTTCAGATTGCTTGGTTAGTTTACCGCAGCACGCCGACTGTGACTTGCGTGCCCAGTCAGAACAAGCTGCAACAGAAGGCGGTGATACTGGTTTTGTATGCTGATTATTAACTTTAGCTCCAAAGAAGTAATAGGTAGTTTCTGATATAGATTGGTACATTTCGGAAGTTATTACAGGTATTTTAAGGTACGTTTACAAATATATTTTTCTTCGTTTTGCAAATCTTTAAAAATGAGAGCCATAAAAACAAAAAAAAAAAATTGCTTATGCATCATTCTTGATGAATTTTCCTTATCTTTCGTTTTTTTTTTGTAAATAATTGTGTGTATAGACTCGAACTTATTGTTTCGCAATTTTTGTTGTGAAAAATGATCATTTCAACGTTTTCATGCAACCATTAATTTGCGAACTATTTTTATCTCTTCTAGATTTCTTCCTCAAGGTCGCCCACCGAGCGCTACATGTTTCACTTAGTTAAAGAAAAGTGGACGCAATTTCTCATTGGCCTGCGATCATGCTGCAAGTTTACGCCTGCTGGCTGGACTACCTTTCTCGTGTTTTGTGTTTTTGTGTCATCATGCATTCATGTTCCGGGCAAATCAGCCCTCTCCGGGGAACACCCCCTTATACATACTTTAGCAGCTGCAGCAGCACCCACCGACGTCGACGTTTTCAAGACACCTTTTGCTGCCACACTTGTGCGCAACCAGCGCCATACATATTTTTTTTTCATCACGTGCACTTGTTCTTGACCCGCGATATGCAACTTTTAGGCATTACCCGTCTCCGCTAGTCATACCTTTTATGGATGGCTCGGACAGCCTTGTCTGCTACTTGATTTTGACCAGTCATGTTCATTTTTTTATGCAATCCCACCTGGGGAAACCGAGGCTCGACCCTTCACCTCTGGCGAACTAACCCTTCGGCTTAACTTGCCATGAAAAGCCTCACACGTTGTTTTCACTCTCGTAGCAGATGATCGCATGCCAATGCCACCGTTTAATTATACCCTCCTTGCGCTCTGTTGTTTTCTTGCAACTCTGCCTGGTCGACCTTGTTTTTACCAGCTAATTTCTTAAGTCATGTTTGAAGCCTAAACGTTTTTTAATGCAACTTTCTTTTTTTTTAAGTTTTGTTGGTGCAGTCTGCGTCTTTGTAAACTTTGTGTAGCGCGTGCTATTTTGATTATTCTTGCTACACCTATTGTTGAATTGTGTTTATTTGTTACTGCTCGCCACCTTTTTGTTTCATGGTCGTTCCTCCAGATCTTTTTTCGTGTGATGGTCGTTCCTCCAGATCGCCCACCACTCTTCGAAATCCGGGGGGAACCTTTTTGCCGATTACGTGCTCGTTGGACGTTGCTGGACGTCGTGCAATCTATTTCCCATACGAAATCTGGCTGTTTCTCAACATGTTTCATCAATAATGCGATTTTTTATCTTTTTCCAATCTTTTCATACGTTTTTCGTTATTTGTTTATCATCTCCTCCTCCGTCCTGGAACAGGCAGGTTTTTCCGAAACAGAAGGTGTGATTTCCAGCAATCCAACGTGGCAATGCTTGTATTCTGTTTTTTTTGCTAGCAATATAAATTCGCGTGCTTGCTTAAAATATACCATTCTCTCTATTGTGGCTCTTACATCGGTGTGATCGAGACTCAGTATCGTGCTACTGCCTAAAACAAACTCGAACTCCAACATGTTGAAAGAATACAAAGCGGTAATGCACCAGTATTTGTGTAATTCCACTGTGGTAAAGTACCACTATAATACAATCGCAAAAACATAGAGTTCACTGTTCACTTTGGGATTAGTGGTAACGTTATGGATTCAGGAAATTTTTTCTACACCTATGGGCCTGCATGTTTTAGTGTTTGAGGATTATATACAGTACTGGTTCCAGTATAACCACTACCTATGTAACGTTATGACACTCTTTCATTTGGAAACAGTTGTTACAGCTTAATTCCCAAAAATGTTAGCTATAACTGCACTAATAGTTTACTTTTCTCCAAAAGTACTTTTGCTTTCTCCAAAAGTATTTCAAATTTACAATAAAGCAGCATAATGAGTTAACTGTCCGAAAGATTATGATCTTGTTAGGATTGCACCCCAGACAGAATATAATTTCACATCCGAACCGAACCCCTAATGTCGAGCTATACGAGTGGCTAAATACGCGAAAAATCATTTTCAACAAAACCGCTACAGCGATTTTGTGCTTACTGGGGGCAGTTTTTAACAATTATAAGAAACCGATCCAGCCCAGAAATGCCTGGTGGGCTAACAGATAATTTTTTGTTTATTCTATTACCCCCACTCTTCCCCATCCCGAATAAACAAAACATTTCTGTTAGCCCACAAAAAATTAACAAATTACGCAGAGAAAACAAACCTAGTGCGGTGTCGAACCCATGTCGTACCTCAGACAGTCCAGCGTACTATCCCTTCACCACGCTACTGTTGCCAATTCATCGCAAAACTTTTGTATTCATACCCATTTCGTTATTATAAGCAGTTTCCTTATGCATCCCGTGATTATCAAAAACGCTGTAGCCATTTTGTTGAAAAAGATTTTTCGTGTATTTAGCTTCTAGGATCGAGCTATTGATGGAATGAATTCAAAATTCCGTCTGGAAAGCGGTCCAAACAAAAGCCAAATACTCTCGTATAATAATAACAATCTAGAATGTAATTGCCATCTCAACTATAGAAGCTATAAAAACTTTACACGTACAATCTGTCTTTAAACAGCTAAATAATGAGTTATTGTAAGGAACTTTGCCCATTCTCAATGTAACTAAAATTGCAAATAACAAAATTTACACTCACAGAAAATTACTAAAACCATGAAAATGTTTTGCCATTACTGGACAGGTAGGTCTACTTCAAGTCTGGACCAAATCCCATTAACCGAAATCCGTTGTAGATTTATTTCAAATTATCAAACCCCAGGTTAAAAATTTTCACATTTTTAGAAGCCTACACAAGCAAGGGTGTGCTCAGAAATTTGAAAAGAGGGGGGTGCAATTTCCTGTTTCCGTTTCCACTAAAAATATCGGTGAAGACCAAAAAAAAGGCCTTCACGTCGATCGACGTCCAATTTACCCCCCAAAATCATGTGAAGACCAAAAAAAGGTCATCGAGTCCGCAGATGTCCTGTTTCCACCGTTCCGCTAACTGTACATCAGCTTACATTTCAGCGCGACCCCTGCTCCCCCACCCCCTTGGATTCGCTCCTGACAAGTTAGACCTAATAGCTTTTATAGTAAGATCAGGTTCAGACCTAAAAACACTGGGTAATGTTTTTGCTGCTAAAATAGCTCTACTGATGTGGGTAAAAAAAGTGGTAATCAAGTATTCACCAATATCTACAAAACTTCTACACCACTGCCTCAATTAGTTCATTTTTTTCTTCAGTTGCATGGTTCATTTCCTCTCTCATCGTTGTATATGGAAGAGTCATAGCTCAACATCTTTTATGACGCCACACTATTAATCTTCTTTAAAATTCACACTATTAAAATATAATCTTCTTATGACGTTACACTATTGAGCATCCTAAAAATAACGACCAAAAATAATAATCTATTCAGATTCAAACGTTCTACCGGTGCAAGTTTCTTTATTTTCAGGGAGTCGAATTGAACCCGAACTTGAACCGCGAACCGGTAAAAACCGCTTTTTTTCGGTGAACCCGAACCGAACCTGAACCGTTTAAATTTGAGATCATTGAACCTGAACCGAACCCGTACCTTTAATATTTCAAATCTGTGAACCTGAACCGAACCCGAACTTTTAAAATTTTATGCAAGTGAACCCGAACCGAACCCGAACCAATAATATTTTGTGTACATAACCTGAATAGAAATCGTTTAGTAACAATGTTTGAACCTGAGCTGATTCTTAAAAAATATTAATAAAAATCTCTGGACATGTGCTGCGATGCGTAACATTCTTTCTGCTTCTCAAAGTTTAATGAGTCTGAAACAAGCAGGGAGTCGAACCCGAACCTGAACCGCGAACCGGTAAAAACCGCTTTTGTTTGGTGAACCCGAACCGAAGCGTTTAAATTTGAGATCATTAAACCTGAACCGAACCCGAACCCTTAAATTTTGTTGCAACTGAACCCGAACCAAACCTGAACCCAAATTTTTGAAAAGTCTTGAACTTGAACCGGAGCAATATTTTAAACGATTCGACTCCCTGTTTTTTTTTGACGTTTCGCCTGTCATTCGGAAGGCTTTTTCAGAAAGAACAAGCGCACACTCTAAACGTTATTGGAAATGCGAGAAAATTCACAAAGAACAGAAAATGCAACTTATATATGACATCACATTAAAAGTATTACTTCGCAAAAAGCATATACGTTTCCATACTTACGGTATATCCTTGACAACACATTACTAAAGCACATTATATACAGAAGGTACAATCATACCATCATTTCTGTTTAAAACATTCATTGACAACGCTTTTTGATTTAGATAAACCAAAAAGCGTTGTCAATAAATGTTTTTATACAAAAATGATGGTATGATTGTACCTTCTGTATAATAAATAATGTGCTTCAGTAATGTGTTGTCAAGGATATACCGTAAGTATGGAAACGTATATGCTTTTTGCGAAGTAATACTTTTAATGTGATGTCATATATAAGTTGCATTTTCTGTTCTTTGTGAATTTTCTCGCATTTCCAATAACGTTTAGAGTGTGCGCTTGTTCTTTCTGAAAAAGCCTTCCGAATGACAGGCGAAACGTCAAAAATAAGGAAACTTGCATCGGTAGAACGTTTGAATCTGAATATGTCAGACCCGATGAACGCAAACTTGTCTTGTATCTTCAATATAATCTAATTGTAGGCTATTGTTAAACTAAAGACTATCTTTCATCTTGTTTCCGGAAAACCAAAAAAAAGAATTTACCGTATGCGAAGAAAAGTTATTCAAAAAAAGCTACTAGGCCTACTTTGTTGTCAAAATTAGCCCAATACAAAAAAAATAGCAAGCTGCTTAAAAAAAGTAGCCCAAAAAGTCGCAAGTTTTAAAATTTAGGCGCAAGAACGCGTTAAAAGTAGCCCAATTTGCGACTTTTAGTCCAATCTGGCAACACTGCACAAAATCAGAGAACGTTTGATGTGAAAAAACTTGAAACAGCTTGATTTAAGAATTTTTAAAGCGATTAGCATAAATTTTAAGACTAATTAGTGCTTTTTAGTGTCTTGGGGTCAGATTTGACCCCAATAACCGTATGAGGGTTAAATTTCTTACTTCGATTTGGAACAGGATTAAAAATGGGATAGAGCAGGATTTTTAAGAGAAAAGATGATTCACTAATCTACTCCGTTCTGTGGTTCAATTCTTAACCATTGCAGGATCTTTGGATCAAGATCATAGATACTGTATGTAATACTACAACTAGATTGCGCGTTCATCGTCAAACAGCTATCTCAAAAGTGTAACAATTTGAAGCTCTCGATCCGCCATCTTGGAATTACCCGCTTCACGCATAAACGGTATGTATAAGATGGCAGTGGCGTAGCCACGGGGGGGTTTTGGAGGTTACAACCCCACCCCCATTGAGCCTCCAGTGACGTCATACTGACTTTCTTTTTAAAGCGTTAAATACTGTCACTACTCTTTTTTACTCAATTAGGCTACCCGTAACTGTAGGCCTAATTAAGTCCGTTGGACGCGTAGCCAGAGGCGGATCCCGAGAACTCAATTTAGGGGATGATAAACGGCGCAAGAAAACAGATACCAAATTTACCAAGAATATGAGCAAAAATCGGTATATTCAAAAAAGCCAGTGTAGCGCTGTTTTCTGAGTGATATAATAGAATAGATCAATGGCGCTTCACGATGCAAGGACTGTTTTATCTGCAGGAGCCAGGAGGTAGTTAAAAACTAAATTTACAACAAATAGTTTATGGGTAAAGAGAAATTCCAAACAACGACAAAACAGAACAACCGCCTTTTTCGTTTTCCTTTGGTAATTTTGACCCTTTCAATTTCCAACCAAAATCTTCTAGGTGATCAATAAAACAAAGTATTACGCAACAAATAATAGGAAAGCTTATCTTTTAGCATTATTCATTTAACTATTTTACAGCTGAAAAGCAAAGCACAAAAGCGGCAGTTGAGTTTATCCGATTTTTTCGGGAAAAAGCGAACCTGCGTAAATGAAGGTGACAAAGAGCCAGAGAGGATCGTCAGAGTGGTAGAAAACAGATTTGTCAGAGACATAGGTGGCGGAACCGGGGGGAGGGCCGGAGGGGCCCTGGCCCCCCCACTTTTTTTTCAGGGGGGGGGCCAGGGGAGGGCCCTAATTTACGCGTTTATTTCTACAATATTGCCTCTACTCTACATGAATGTATTTGAAACTTGATAGGCCTACCATCGAAATTGAAACTCAGGAAAGAACTTAAAATCAGAGTGTCTTCTTTAAAAATTTTGTTTGTGGGGTGGGGGGAACAAAAACTAGAGGCAAGAACCGTAAGTCCGAAGCCCACATAAATTGGACATGTCATTTGTGGACAGGCTAAACATGGATTGTAGGCATAGGGCCGGATTTACATATAGGCTAAGCAGGCTGAAACCTAGGGCCTCGAAGAAAATGGGGGGGCTCTTCAAGAACAATGAAGACCTTTTTTTGCTCTTCCAATCAGCGTGATCCAATAGCCTAGGGCCTCTCATTGTCTAAATCCGGCCCTCAGGAGCGTATTTAGAAGCGGGGCCATTGTGCCATGCCCCCCTACCCTTTTGACTCTGTCTTTTAGTTAACAAGAACACTACTGATGATGCCAAGTGACTAAAATATGCCAGATTCTTTTGATGGTTTCTGTAGCTTATGGCCAGGGACGAATCCAAAGGGGTAGGATGAGGGATATGCATCCTCCCACCAGCCATTTTCAAAAATGTTTTTGTTGCATACAATTTTCTATAATTTCGAACCTGTTCAATAGCTATAAGCTTTACGCCTTAGGCACGCATAATTAAAAATGTGCGAACAAAATGTATCATATTTGGCGAAGCAATCAGAATTAGGGTAAAAAAATTTAAACATAGGCCTAATTTGCCTGAAATTTATTCAAAACGCACTAAAATAGCCATTAGGCCTACAACAGGTAAATTTTCAAAAATTTTCCGGGGAGCATGTCTCCCGGACCCCCCTACAGCTTTTCTTGTTTTTTAATCAGCTTCAAATTAGTTTTGCCGAAAAAAAGAAGCTGAAAAAAATGTGGAAACTATGCTCCCCCATTTTAAGATTTCTCGCTACGCCACTGCCAATCCTGGTTGTAGGTGAAAAATCTGGTCATTGATTTTGGGCCCCCCCAGTTTAGAAATGCTTCCTCCATCGCTGATTAGAGATGACGGTGACACAGAGCCTGAGAGAATCGTAACGCCGGTAGAAAACAGATCTGCCAGAGTCAGAGATGAAGGTGACACAGAGCCTGAGAGAACATCTGCCAGAGTCAGAGATGAAGGTGATACAGAGTCCGAGAGAATCGCGGAACGCCGGTAAAAAACAGATCTGTCAGATTACGTTCAAATAAAATAAACACGTCTTCGACGGAAAGTGTTCCTATAGCCATTCGAATGATATCGCTTCATTTGCTGCGGTTGTCGCTTGTCAGCTGCTGAAAAATTTGATGCTCTAAAAAATATTTTTCAGCCTGCTTCTTATATCTTTCCTGCAACTAAGGATCGACCAGGGATGCGAACTCGATCGATTTTTAACCGAATTCAAGAGATATTTGCAAGTCCGAGTTCAAGTTCGAGTTCTAAGAATTTTATTTTTCGAGTTCAAATTCGATTTCGGCAAAAATGACCGAGTTCGGTGAGTTCGAGTTAGCAGCCCTGGACTTTATAGGTCGCAATGGCATGAACAAATAAACGACATGCAGCTTTTCTTTTGGTAAAATCATAACTTCAATTTACACGGATTGTGACTACTTGAACAACAAACTATATTTCGTAGTGATCTTTTATTTCTTTTCAACAATTTAAATATCTTTCTAATGAACTCGAACAGTTTTAAGCGAGTTCGAGTTCAGAAAAAATATTTTTTCGAGTTCAAGTTTAAGTTCGAGTTTGGCAAAATGATCGAGTTCTTTCGAGTTCAAGTTCGCAGCCCTGATTGCTTGCACGTTGCACGTCTTAACATAATGTAGTACTTCATCCTAACTCATTACGTACGCCACCTTTAAACCAATATCTTGTGCTTAGCACTTTTAGAACAATATTAAATCAGAGAGTGATAGAACTGAAAGTGATTTTTAACTTAGAATAATAACAACTTGTCATCAGATGATTAAAGTAAATACAAGGAGTAACTTTATTTCTCGCGCCATACGCAATCTTCAATCTAGTTGTAGTAGGCTACTACATATCGATAATCAAGATCAACAGTTGCGGCTTCATAATGCTAAGCCTGTGATCTATGATTTATTATCTATTAAGCTGTGACAGTCTAGTGAGATGTTATCCTGTGAGGCTGTGACTGAGTATAGGTGTGATCCTAGCGGCTAAAAAGAAGATATTTTTTCTCGAAAATTATTGGTACTATCTTGGCGTGTAGGATAGTGAGTGCTGTGTGAAGGCTGTTGGAAGCCCTCCAAAACTCAAGAGCCATTTTATATCAGCAAGCAGCATCTCTCTAGCTACAGTAAAACGACATAGGCCTAATCACGACATATCCCGACAGTATCAAGAAAATATAATTATCAGTTTTCACTTTATTTTTAAAAATTTTGCTTGACGCTGCAATTTTTTTTTATTGTTGCAAGTTTCTGACGCTAAAATAATTTGAAGAGCGAAACAGATTGTCCAGATTCTTTTAACTTGCCCGGATATGAAGAAATGAGAACCGGTATCAAATCGACTTCTAGGAAAAGAAAAGGATAAACGTTCTGCACAAGTTTTTTATCTACAGCAGTAGGCTATTCAGCTGTACGTTCTGCGCAAGTTATCTACAGTATTAGTACACTTACGGCAGGTAAAAACAAATTTGTAGGCTTATATAGGCCTACAATTTCATCTAACAACTAAAATAGCGCCAAAAAAACAAGGAACTAAGCAATGAACCAAAAAAAGTAACACAAACAAATTGGCAAAATCTATTCGGAACATGCGAGATAATGAAAAATAATTTCGGTGAAACAAACCAAAACGAGCACAATTAGGCCTCATCGGTCCTACTAAACACCGCAAAGGACTGAAACACACCAAACACCGCAAAGAACAACAAAGGACCTTAAATTGATCTACTAAACACCGTAAAGAACAACAAAGGACTTGGAATCATACTATAACCAAGAACTTTAAATTGGGATTAGGTTAAGGTTAGATTAAAGTTTTAGGGTCCTTTGTCGTCCTTTGCGGTGTTTAGTACATCAATTTCAGGTCCTTTGTCGTCCTTTGCGGTGTTTTGTAGGACCCCGCCTCATTGACTCAAAGCTGCTACAGTGCTACATCAACATCACAATAGGCTTACGACTATAATACCCTACAATAATTCAAAGATTCTGGCTGCTCCTGCTGGGGAGAGTGTCGCTTTCTGTATGCAGACCAGTTAAAGTTTTCAAACTTTGCCAAGAATTGGACTCTGCGTCAATAATCGAAAAAACACGGAAAACGGTTTAACAAACGAAAATAAATGCAAAAACCAGCGATGAACAGTGTAACTGCTGCGCTATCAAAACCACCCAAGTTGTCGGGAATATTATCCAGATCACTATAAGTTTGAAACATCGTATAAATTAGAGGTTCGAGGATCTTTTTACTCCACAGCGGTGAGCAAGTAAGCCTAAAGCGGATAAGTAGAACCAAGAGAACATCACACAAAAGAGAGTATTGTGCTATACCAAATCAAAAAAATCAAATCTTCGATATTACGCCGAAGCGTGTAAAGAATGACGCGGAAGATTTCTGGGCCAATCAAACTGTACAACACATGTCCGGACAACACACGAAGAAACGTCGTAGCGGTGTATCCAATTTGATTGGCCCAGAAATCTTCCGCACTGATAGTGATGTGCTTAACAATTGCGCTAATCGGCTGGTAATTGTGCCATACCGTAGGCCCTATTGCAAGGGAAAATCGTTGCAATATCATAGCCACTTGCAAAAAGTTAGGTAAGATCTTAGGTTTCAAGATATCCTAACCAAAAACATTGTGTGATAACTATGAGCCAATGTACCGGAACAGGTACCGAATAAACCGTCAATATGACAATGTCAATACGCATAGTAAACTCTTCTGCACATTATGCTGAAATAAATTAAACAAAATCCTATCGGTAAACAATTAAAACTCAATACAGAAGATGTAGCCTATATGATGTTTTTTAGGCTAAAAGTTGAAAACTTGTTGAAGTAGTTGCAATAATGGGTCACTTTGCTTTTCAGAATGCATAAAAATACCAAACTCCAAGAGATTTCCTCACAAATGCTTGGGTTAAGCACTGAAAAGTGTGGTTTTACATTCTAGATGCAGCAAAAGCTGCAGCAAGAACAACAAACGACAATCCTAATACAACAGCCAACAAGATGATGTATGGTTCAGATTCCTGAGTCGTGCGAGGTTGAAATTCAACAAACAAGGGTGGAGATGATGAACTTGATCTGCTTTTATACCGCACTTGAATTGAATAGCCCCCGGAGTCCTCCTCATTGAAGTTTCTATTAATAATATAACACTTTTGTTGTAATTTGCTAATATATTGCAGTAGGCTTATGTTCAATCACGAGAAGAGCATAGTATTTTCACATTTTGTGGAAAATTACTGTCAAGCTTTCTTTCATCTTTAAGCCGACATTATATGCATTACTTTTTTAGTGATGAAATGTTATATTACCAGTGTCGCCAATGAAACGACTAGTCGGGATGAAATTCTATTAGTTATTGTTTTCATTATTTTGAAAATTGGCAGTTAAATGCCAATTTATTAACCAGGCGACACTCTCAGTTTTTAACAGCAATTTCCGCATCCCCAACAATTCCTGAACTACTAATTTGTGCTAGTCTACGGCAGCACAGCTGTAAATTCACTATCACGCAACATACGACATGAATTTTCGTGCGTAAAATGTGCTGAAAGGCAAAGAGTCGAAGGCAATGACATAGGCCTACGTCAACATCACACGGCTTTGTCGGAAGCAAATACATGGTGCTTTAAAAAAAAATTAACAAAAAGAGAAAATCGTATGAGTTTGAGCTCTATCACTGACATTTCCGTCAACTTGTAGCGACAAAAATCGGATGAAATTTCGTGCAACAAAATCGGATGAAAATCAAAAATTGTGTAAACCCAAACTATATTCGAGAGGATGCGTTTCTTTGATTTTGCGATTTGATTGCCTACCTTTACTTGGCAAGGATATTGATAAAGGACCGTTACAGTACCTGATAGAGAACTTGATCTCAAACGATTTAATATCCGGGTATTCATCCAGTTCTTCATTAGAGGGCACGTAGGTGAAACATTTTTGAGGAAGGTTTTGAAACTTATTTCTGTGTAAACAAAAAGACAGAATTATAAATGGAAGCATAAAATTACATCTGCACTACAAACTTACATTGAACAGTTATAACGAGGAACAGCTGTAACTTCGTTTCCTGATTGATACAGATAAGTACATCGAGGTTCATTTGTTTCTTCCTGTAGTAAATTTGTATACATGTAAATTGGTAGTTTGAAATAAGGACGGCGTCAGGGGCGTATTTAGAAGGGGGCATTGTGCGTTGTCCTCCTATTGATTTGGCATTTTAGTACAAAAAGAACAAATGTTGCTAAGTAACTGAAATATACCAGACTTTTGATGGCTTTCGCGGTTTATATCCCTCCTCCTCTTTTAAATATTTCGCTACACCACTGGATGGCGTACAGTAGTTTTATACGGATTTTGATTTGAAGTAACGTAATACCCAGTAGGCCTAACCAATTTCGGGCTTTTTCTTTCTTACGAACAAACGCCTACTAATTTTTGGTTCTTCTTTGGCAGGATTACATCTGTGTTAAAGCAGACAAGCAACTCTTTTTCAAACACAAAATGTCGCTATTGCCAACTCAACTTTTGCATAGAACCTACAGCTTGCTGTCTTTCGACCGCAAAAAAATTCGCAGAGTTTTTATTAGTTTTTACACGAAGGGAGAAGAGAGCGAAAGAGAGGAAGGGAGAGCTTTGTTCGTTTTTAACGTCACAAAGCTTGGCTCCACCATTGCTTCAATTTCAATCGCATTGTTTTTACGCAAACTCATGTAAGTAACTCCGCTTCGCTTCACTTTTGAATTGCACTAATAGCAAAATTTTTGGTCCCATAATTCAGCTCCTCTCCGCCTCTAATTACTATTGCAAATCCTCTTTTAAACTACGCCATCTCTCCTACCCCCAAACAACCCGAGCCCCTATAAGCGGAACTGAAAAAAGCATCTATTGTATTCTTTTGCTGGCACAAAAAGAACACATAAACTTCAAAGACTAAAAATTGCAATCTCGACGTTTTGTGCCAAACAATGAATGTACTTTATTTTCGAGCCCCTGGTTGAAACAGATTTAAAAAAAAAACAAAGCCCAAAATAATGCGATATAATTATTGCATAAAACCAGGTGTCAACTTTGTGAAAGAACATTGAAATTGCATGAAAACAAAAATGTTTATTTTTTTTGGATAAGGAAGGGTTTTTGCACAGAGAGAATTTTGTGCAATTTCGCAATGTGAACATTTCCATTCGACCATCACTGCGTGAATACGGTAACCCTTTGCTTCAGAATAAAGCAATAAATGTGAAAAACATCATCAACTAGGCTAATACGCAAATGTGGGGATAACTTTTTGAAGCAGCTGCCACAAACGCGACATGGGATACTGTAGTCTCATTAAACTAAAATAACTACTAATTTATTGCCGTGCAAAGCGTAACCTTTGACTCTGTTGTCAGGTCAAGTCTATAATATACACCCAGCACACTAGGTTGTACTAACCTTCAACCACGTCACTTCTAATTCTTCTGGTTCAATCATCACATTGCTGGTATATACGAAACATGTGACTTCAGCAGTATCTCCATCCACAAAACTATATTGCTTCGTACAAAAAACTTGAGGTTCCCTATCCGTAATGGCGTCTGCATCAAAAATTAAAATTTTGCATGAATTTTTTTTCGTTGCATAGTGAACGACCGGCCGGTTAGCTCAGATGCTAAGACATTGCTATCGGTGCGGGAGGTGTGGGGTTCCAATCCCGGGTCGGTCAAATTGGACAGAGCGTCGCCAATGGCTCATCACCGCTGTGATGTTTCTTCGGAGCTGTGCCGCGGAGATGGGCCCCGCCACTCGCTACAAGCTTCGGCGTAATACCGCGAGTATAATGAAGAGTTGATTTTTTTTGATTTGTTCGGTAAATTCACGGATACAATTTGCCGTATGTTAAAAGTATTTGCACTGATTTGACAAACAACATCGACCTGCACGGACTTGAATGTTTCGTGTGACAGATTTACGCCGTGAATTTCACTGGTAAGAAACGAATGCGATTTACGAAAATTATCGTGGATTCGAAGTATAAAACTTTTTTTTACCTTCTTTACAAATATTCCTCCAACGGTGGTTGACTTAACGTCAACGTTATTTTTATTTCAAAAAAAAAAATAAATGCATCATTAAAATAATTATAAAAAATACCAGTGTGACGCCTAAGCGCACCCCTTTCAGGCGTTCTCTTCCACAAGTTATGTATGCCGTTATTGCAAAGTTTCTCATAGAAAAATTGGGAAAGCTCCTATTCACTTTCACCTTCTCAAAAATCTTTTGCTTACTCCCCTGAATCATATTACGTCAATTAAAATATAGGTTCTTTTCAGTAAAAATTTTGTTTGTTTTCGATTTGTTTGCTGTAAAAACTGGTGAAATGGCAACCAACTTTTATAATAAGCGTTTTACTGCACAATAATCTAAATTAAGGTGCCGTAGCAATATCATACTCTCATAAAATTGTGTTACGTCTCAACCACCTATTAGAAACGAAAACAGAAAAAGACTTGAAAGAAGTGAAACTTCGCTAAATAAATATGCCACAATTTCCCCATCTTTGTTTGCATATTGTCATTATCGTAATGACGCAGTTACAATTCCTCGAACTCAAAAACAGAATAAGCAATCTTCTATCCTCAAAAGCTCAAAGCGAAACCCCCTAAATCTTTTTAGTAAGTTACACTAAAACTGGGTTTATTTGAACAACCAAAACGGAGTTCAGGAACTGGGATTCTTTCTTTTAGATTCATGCAATCGTTCTTGCTATGCACAGTTTTGGCTTCTTTTCGCTCAATTTGCCATGTCAAGCTGCATGACATTGTAAAAAACAAAGCTCCCCCCACATAAGTTGTTCGATTAAACCTAGCTTAACAAGATTTATACCACACGCTTATACATGCAAGTGGAGAGACTTTACTGTTGAACTTTTGAGTACTGTACTTTCTTACTGGTCTAAATTTTTCGGCAACATGGCAGGTATTCATATAGCGAACCCGTACATGAAATGGGAAATGCCAGTTTAGACGGCCCATTACAAAGTTCATGAACAAACCAACTATCACTCGTAAATGATCGAACGCTGTTAGTGGACGTACAAGACAAACAACACAAATGCCTTTAAACTAATGAGCTCTTCGCACTTCCAGCTTTTGCCGATAGCCGGGCGACAACATCGCAATTCGTACAGTATTACTAAAGTGACCAGACTAGTAATAAAATTCCAGTCTCCGGTTTACCAAGCGCACTCTCTTAACCGATACACCAAGCGGCGGTTATTACCGACACATCCATCTCCTCACTTTTAATGCATAATTCTTGATGAGTGATGAACGCACTTTCGTTGCCATATTGTAATTCGCAACTGTAGACAGCTGGATCAAAATAATTGGAAGAAAATAACTGCAAAATAAAAATTTATAAAAACTTTTTTTATTGTACATGCAGACAGGATATTATGAAAGCAAAAGGGTTAAAACCAGATGATTTTGCGCAGAAAAGCATATTATTGTATTTCATGCAAAGACTAAAAAACAAATTCATAAAAAAGCGGAAAACGCATGCCAGAACGCTTTGCAAAGTCCCTTAGGGCAGATCTAGCGTTTCATAAAGGGAAGCGATACAGCTCAAACACTAGCGTATGGTTTGCAATCTATTCATCAAGAATTATGTATGAACCAATATACGAATGACGACAAATTCACATGAAAAGCTTAAGGTCCTTTTCCAACGGTATCATGAAGTAAATAATAATGTAAAAGTAATTTCGCAGAACTGCAAAAAACCTATCCAACAACAAAAATTAGATACAGCCTTATACCTGAATTGATTGGGGACTTCCTGGGTAAGGTATGAACCGGGCTTTATGCGAGTTCATTACAAATTGAGTGTAGTTTCTAAAGGGCGATAAGTATAATTCCCTGTGTCTGCTAAGCGTTCCATTTTCAAATCGCTGAGCTCTCCACCACGTAGCTTTGTAAGTTGGCGGAAGAGCCAGATTGTGCATAGGACCAACCTCATTTGATGCTGAAAGCAAACAATATTATATTCTTGCCTAATCGTAATTATGGCCGTCCAAACGTCACACATTATTTTGAGCCTACGCTAATTATTTCTCTCCAATCGGTGTTTTTTGTATTTTCTAAAATTTGTCGATGGTGCGCAACTTTTTGAACATCCTGTGTAAACAGCGCTGTCTGGCTAAAACGCAGGGGATCCCATGCGCGCCTCCATATGCATTCTTCAATACATGATGTAAGCCTTTATCGCTCGGATTTATCTACAAACATCACACTTTTGCGGAGTAATTCCCCTTTTTCCTTCAAAAAAATTTGCTTACGTTGCTACATACAGGTTCTCTTTCATGTAGATAGCGTCTCAAAATAATTTACGACTTATTTGTTCATTGTCCGTAAGAACGATAATTTTTCATTACTCACGAGGCAGGCAGTTAAAAGTAACTGGGTCACGAAACGTTCTTTCCAGTTGTACAACATTAATGTTGTTTGTGAAATCATAATTGACGCTTTCAAATGTTGGACGTGAAGCAAGTGATCGCAAATGAACCGTGATGATTCGAGATGAGCAACTATTATCATCAAAAACCTGAAAAAAATATTAAAGGTATTGATTTTTTTAAAAAAGTTACGATCACATTGCGTTGCATTTTACATTGACTTGCAATTTCATTACTGGCCACTTAGCTAAGGTGTTAAGACATTGCTATCGGTGCGGAAGGTATGGGGTTCGAATCCCGGGACGGCTAAATCGGACACAGGGTCGCCAACGGCTCGCCTCCGCAGCGATGTTTCTTCGGAGCTGTGTTGCCCTGGCGCTACAAGCAGCGCAGGTGGGCCCCGCCACTCGTTACTCGCTTCGGTGTATTACGAGTAGTATTGTCTAATGAAGGTTTGATTTTGATTTTTTTTTTTTTTTTGAAACTTCGCATTCTCTTATTTGGATCCGAAGAGTAAAAGACGAATATTCCAAACGAAAAAATTTGAAATAGGAAATTGTAGCTTTCACACCAATTTCCAAACTTTTCGCTCTTCTTGCGATATCGGTTAATTTTTTTTGACTCATGATTCAACTTTTTTCAATACTACTCCAAGCCTTAAACTTCTCTTTCGATTGTGTCACGACTCATTTCACATTTTATGACGGAACATTTTCCCAGAATTTACGCAGTGCATGCAAAATGATTCCACTACCATTTAACTAGTATGTTAACAGACTTAAGTTCGCTCATTTTCGACAAGAGTTCAGGGTTTTTACATACTCGCACATTTTACGTTTAAACTGTTAACAATCATTAATCACGCTCATGTTACTTTGCTGAGTTTTTAGATTCACGTAGACTTTTCTAGATATTATGAATTTCCATGAGCAATCACTTTAGCACGATTAAGCGAGTTGACTGGAAACCATTTGTGGGTCTGAGAGAAGGGAAAGAGGGTTCAAGCCCCCTACCAAATTTTTTATTATAAGTATTACTACATCAGTACAAGTAATGAAGATATTGCACCTCACTGCGAGGGCCAACAACGGCAGGAACTTGTAACCGTTTTCAGCTTCATTTTTCATCCGATCAATACGGTACACAACGCTGAAATCAGTTTGGCAGCTGCGAATATGCTATCATAAATAAAGTATTTCAAAAAGTGGATCTAATTACGAGCCTAATACTTTTCCCATTGCAAAGCCAAAGCATGAAAACCCAACATTGGTCAAAGTACTTTTCAGTATTCTTCATTATTTGTTCAACCAGTTTGTTATTAAATGCGTTTTATTAAGACATAATTTAAGACTTGTATATAGTGTAAAAATTTAAACGGGTTACCGAAGTTAACATTGCTTCCGGTGTCGTCATTTTAGGCTCTTACTTCTTTGTACATGACACAATGCTAACAAGAATTTTACGTCATAAGACATGTAATAGACTGTTCAACTTGCTTTTAAACGAATGACGCAAAAGTCGCTTTAAAATTTCCCGATTTTCAATTAAACTGTAATGTACAACTTTTTTAAATGCAAAAACCAAAAATAGTGATGTTTTAAATTCCATGTATTTAAAAAGACTACGATTACAATTTAGCTCGCTTTCTGTTTCCAATCTGTTTTCCCAAGAGTTTGAAAGTTCAAATCTTCTTTATACTCGCAGTATTACGCCGAAGCGTGTAACAACTGACGAGGCCCATTGCCGCGCCTCAGCGCCTAAGCAACACGAAAACGTCGCAGCAGTGGCGAGCCGCTGGCGACAGTGTCCGATTTGACCGGCCAAAGAATCGAATTCTGGACCTACCTTGCCACTGTCGATATCTTAAACCCCTCCGTTTCGTTTGAAAAATTTTGGAGAATTAACTTAAACACTTTAACGTTTTAAAAAAGTTAAATAAACATGAAGGTAACAATAAAAAAATCGAATATGGTCAACTCACCAGTGACAAAACAAATGACGATGAAGAATTAAGTCTGAACTGAACTGGAGCCAGGGAAGGTGGAGTATTTTCCCCGGATACATAACACTGAAATGAAGAAAGTTTAGAAGCTGATCCTTGCATCAGTATCTAACCAGAATCAAAAATCAGTCAATCTAAAACTCTGTAACTTGCCATTGATTAAAAAAACTTTAATTCTTTGCTGGAGTTGTTTTGGAACTGCCGTACAATGGCCAACATTTCACAGCTAAAGTTCTATTAACCAAATCATTTATTTTCACTTCTCGCGAAATCGACTGCACGTTTCAATTTTATTATCGTTTCATTTTTAGCATGTTATTTCTCAAAATCACATTTGCACTTCTTTAAAACGAACCAAAAAAACGTTACGGAAAATTTGACAAAATTTTGCTAAATTTTACGAGGTTATGAAAAAAAAAACAATATTTTTTAGTTTCGAGTTGCAGAACAGTAAATACAAAATGCGCTACCAGTCATACTGTACATCTAGCTATAGTTTGAAAAGCGCTAAGTGCTGGCAAACCAAAAGAATTAGTGCATTTTTTATGAATATTTCTGTGTAACAATATTTTAATCAGCTTTTAAGTCCGGTTTTAAACGCTCCATATTTTTTTTTTTTTTTGATTGACGGACATCAAAGAGACAATAATAGGCACGAGAAAGCCTGTGGCTGGCAAGCTTATCCAAGCATGCTTAATCATAAAGATTTAACCAAACAAACACTTAGCCAACCTCTATCATTTGCCTTCCACCAAATGACCAATCGTAATCATTGCAATCAAGTTGGAATGGCCATCCCGGAAAAGTTATCAGAGATTCGTTCATAAAAATCTCGCATTCGTCCAACCGAAGTTCTAGAGAAGTAAAAATATTTTTAGAGTTTGGCGTTGAACGGACAGTGTAGAGAACAGGTCGGCACGTTCGCTTGTTTTGCTAATGGGAAAAGCACTTAATGGATTTCTCCTATCTTAGAGTGTGGGAGACAAATGACCTGCGATTCCTAGTTAAGCTTGTTACTGAACATCCGTAGCTATCCCACAAAAAAGAAAGATAAATTTTCAGTTGAACCAACGGCCAGGCTCCATTTGCCAATGTTTGTTATAGAGGCACAGTAGAATCAAGATGGGCATATAAAGCAAGTTGCTACTATGAAAGACAGACGGGCATTAAGGCCACAATACATTGTCACATTTAATGTTGATTTTATTGCTGCATCGTATTTAGTGTAAGTTCTCGGGCCAAATGAAACGACAAAACTGCATCAGTATCATTTTTCACAAAACTATTCCATTTAATAGTTCGTTTATTGTTCAAAAATTATCGTCGTGTTATCCATGCTTCGGTATTTAGGACTGCGCAAGCTGTGGAATTGAATTCTATAAGGGCTTCCTAAAGAAAATCAAGCAAAGCAAAAACCAAACATTTTCATATAAAATTTCCATTTTTTGCCTCGCAATACACGATATTTGTGAATTAATTAGGAATTGCGCGTAAGAGTGGGGGACACAAGAACGTTTCTTCTCAGCTATGGAAAAAATATTTCAAGAATAGTTCGATAGTGAAATGTTTTGTGGAGTCGTCTAACGCTGCAATTTCGGCATTGAAAATTTACGACTTTTATAACACCATAACGTAACGTATCGATTGATTGCTCGCTTGTATTGCGCGACTTTTGCAAATTGTTGACGGTTTTGAAGATCGTGTAGGTAAGTGGTCAATCACTCCATGACCTCGAAACACTCATGCGGTTTTGAATTTCATTCATTTGTTTTCAATATACTCGCGTGATGCGCTGAAACGTATTAGATGACGGCGGTGCCTACAAACTTCACACCTAGGCAACACAGCTGTGAAGTGTGAACGTATAGGACGTTGCAACGACAGGGAGTTCGTGTGATTTTGTTTTCGTATTTAAAAGACGAGTCATGCCAAGTGCAAACTCGTTTTATTCGAGAAATCGAACAAACACGTTTTAACAAAATACTCACCTAGTTGTCCCAAAACGCAGTGAAGCAGAACAAACACCGTGAGAAAATAACAGAATCTTGCACTCATTTTTTTAGCCAATAACAAAATAATCACAACATTTGACTTTATCCTAGAAAAAGTAAATTGAAATTAACTACGTGAAGACAAAAAGTACTTCACCTAATGAAGCAACAAGTACACAACAGATCAGAGTAATTCGAATTCGATTGTTTCTACGAGATCGTCACCAATCAAGCAAGTTAGTACAAATCAAAACGAAGAAACGTCGCAGCGGTGACGACACTGCGTCGGATTTGACCGGCTTGGGAATCGAACCTAAACTTCCCACACCGATGGTGATGTGCTCATCAACTAAGCTAACTGGCCGGAAACTCGACAGAAAAAATTGTGTTGGCAATTGACAATCAACTTGAATCAAGGATGGTTGGTTCTAAACAGCCACTGTGACAGCGGGCCATAATTCATGCTTGCAAAACGGCGTTGTTAGTCGGGAATCCGTACACAAACTATAAATTTTGATTCCACTTTACAACAAGTTCGGAAAGGAGAAAAAAAGGGTAACTTCGAGTTATTTTTCCAGTCAGTTTCAACTCAGATTTTTTTCTGGGTTCAAACACTGGGAACAATTCCTTTAAAATTTTCCTCCTTTGTCTTTTCATATCACGACCTTCACCTTTTGGTATCAAAATGATCCCTTATTATTTTCTACCTTCATCTTTCCGTATCACGATTTTCACTTTTTCGCATCCTTTTCACATGTCAACTTTCACTTTTTCGTGTCATAACGATTCCTTAACAATTTTCGACCTTTGCCTTTTCGTATCAAGACTCTCACCTTCAACTTCAGACTAGAAAAACTTAACGAAAAAAAACTAAAAATGCCTTCACTCTTCTTAAAAACTGCACTTTATGGACATACTAAAATAAACAATCAAGCCCCTCTGGCTAGTGATTGAAAGACTGATCTAACGTCAGGGTTAGCACGTTCCACTAACATTTCAGTGCTTAAAGTTGCAGCTGCTTCTCTTTACTTATTTATAGCGAAAACTAACGAGAACTACAATTAGTTCGCTTTTTTGCCGCACTGAAGTTGTCTAATCGCGCTGAGCTATTACGCAGCTTATAAGGCGATGACGTCTTCCATGAAGCAGTCGCTTTTGCACTTTTTTATTACGTCATAATTATCATGCATCGCGTTCTTTCGAAACTTTTTTCTTTCAAAAAACTTTCAAAACAGTCACAAAAATTTTCTGCATAATTCTAAATTGAAAAACAGTTATGACTAGGAATGTCATCGTATTTCTTCGGAATTGACCGACTGTTGATTACGAGTCGTAAGGTTTGAAGTATCGTTCCTTGCGAAGTTGTAAGATTATTGGCGGATTTTTGATGTATACCTAGCGCAAATAATGTACCTAAAAAATTTAGTAGTAACGTTAACTTGTACGGGAAGCAGGATTGGTTCCACATAAGCGTTTCGGTCTTTCGTAATTAGCAAATAAAAGTGAAGCAGTACAAAGAAAATGTTCTCGAAAGCTGAAAACATTTTGACTTACACTGCAAAAAGGTTTTCTCCCAAATCAATTTTCAAATATCAGTCACAAATAGCCTTACGGTAAATGCAAGACAATACCGCAGTTACTGAAGCAATAACCGGCGCTTGGTGTATCGGTTAAGAGCGTCCACTTAGTAGCCAGTAGACTGGGGTTTTATTCCCAGTCGGGTCATACTAAAGACTTTAAAAATAGTATTCGCAGCTTTCGCGCCAGGCGTTCGGCACAAGCGGAAGTGCGAAGGGTTTTGTGTATGTGTTGTTCGTCATGTATGTCCCTTAACAGCGTTCAATCATTCGTGATTGAAAATTGTAATGGGCCGACAATTGAAAATGGCCTAAACAATGTGTGCTTGCACCCGCTGTCCCGTACCTTTACCTTTACTGAAGCAATATGCTGATCATATCAACATGGTCTAGACCAGGGCTTCTCTACTCGTTGTGGTCCGTGGACCCCATCGTCTATTTAGATAACTCTGTGGACCCCCTAGTTGTCCAAAAACGTAATCGTGCGTAAAAATCAGTTTTCACTTTTATTTAACACACAGTTTAGGTCTACGCTACTGTAGATCTGTCTCTTGAGCTGTAGATTCGGGTTTGATTCCGAGTCGGGTCAAACCAATGACTTCAAAATTGGTATTCACAGCTTCCCTGCTTGACGCTCAGCATTAATGGGTTAGTGTGGAGAACAAGCCGGCAAGTTTACTTGTTGTGCCGTTGGGAAAGGCACTTAACGGGATTCTCCCATCTTGGTGTGGTAGACAGATGGCCGGCAACTTTTATGCGAGCTCGTATAGCGCATTGATCGCTTTCTCGTTATAGGACAAATATGCAACTAACTAACTAGATCTGCTTGCAGACTTTTGAATTCGCTTTTCGCCAACAAGGTTTTCAATGTTAGGTCTGGTATCAGATAAGGCCTGGTATCAGTACATTTTCTATTATTAGAGTTTTATGACACTGGTAGTGGTATGCTGGAACAACAAAGTAAAAGACCGTCACAAATCTAACTAACGAAACTTACCAAAAAGAAAACCACAGGCAAAATCAGAAGTAGCCTATCTTGCTACCTCAGAGTAACTGGACACATTAGTCTGACTGCAGACTAAAAACAGCGCAAGTGTAAAGTAGCCTCACTGAACTAATATGAATACAAACACATTCCTAGCTAACACCAATTGCCTAACACCTATCCTCAAACTAATCTAACCTAAACAGTTATAAAAGCCTAACTACTGCAGTAACTAACTACAAACTTTCCAATCTCGTTGGTGATGTTGCCGATCCAAAATATATAAATGCTATAGACACTCCGTGTAAAGCGGAAAGAGCAAGTGTGCAATAAAAGTATAGTTCAAAGGGTTAATCAAAAATTATTTATCCCTAGTAAGCAACAAATGTATTACTTCATAAAAAATCCTGTGGACCCCTTCAACACGTCATCATGGACCCCTAGGGGTCCATGGACCCCCAGTTGAGAAGCACTGGTCTAGACCAAGGGTGGACAACTTTTCTAGTCGGCGGACCATATCTGGGAAAACGAAGTCCTTGCCGGGCCGGATTATCAGACGGATCAAGTTCAATATCTTCAACAACTCTTATTATCAGGGTCGCTCTATTAGAGGGGCAAAAAAGAAAAGGTCAGCACGTCCTCAGTGGTCCTGTTTTTCACTGAAAAACGGTGAAGGGCAAAGAAAGGTCTGCACGTCCTTCGACGTCCTATAAAAAATAAAAGGTTTTCGGCTTGATTCACGATAGGAGTTTGTATTTCTGAAAGTGCCGGCGGGCCGCATAAAATGGTCTCGCGGGTCGGATCCGGCCCGCGGGCCGTATGTTGCCCATGCCTGGTCTAGACTCTATGCTATGGACTTCTAGACTTGTAGTACGTAATGCTTAACAATCGGAAATCACCTAATAAGTGGCCAGAAAACTGCAATGCGACAGAAAACCGCGTACCGTCGGCAGAGCGAAAAAATTGAGTTTTTATCTAATAAATGAAACCAAAAAGGAGGCTGATGCAAGGATAGAACCCACGATTGTTTATTTTAAGAACAATAAAGCTACGTAGTTTAATAAAAGTTTGAAAATTTTGGGAAAAAAGTTAATTCAATAGATTTTACCAAAAAAATTTAACACTTCCACGTTTTACAAAAGTTAAATAAACACAACGCGACAACAAAAAAGACCGAATATGGTCAACTCGTCAGCGACAAAACAAATGATGACGAAAATTTTAGAATTAATTTACGAAAAACTGAAAACAGTTAAAAGCATAAAAAGTGTGCAAGTCCAGCATTATCACTTACCAATGGCTGTTTTTAAACGCTAGACTACCTTGTTTCCGATGATGTCAGAGTTCTTACACAATGCTCACGTCATAAAATTTCCGATTACTATTGTATTGTTTGTATTTTTTTTGTATTTTAACTGTCTGCATTAGGAACATTGTCAATACAGTTTCATTATCGGTAAATACCACAGTGATATGCAGTGGGTTTTTCACTACATAATAACTGCATTATTACGTCATCAGTACAAGGGTTTTTTTGACGATTTGATACAGAAAGTGTGATGCACTCCTCTTGTTATTATGTAAACAAAGGATTACTCATTCAATTCACAAAAAACTTTCCGTTTTATTCTAATTTTTTTTTGCATCAAAGCAAATCAAAAACACTTGACAGTGTGCTTATCGTTTCTTACATCTAAAACTTTTAAACAAAAAAAAAAACAACTTCGTTATTATTGCGATATCACGCCAAAGCGTGAGACGAGTGGCGGGGCCCACCTTCGCGGCGTAACGCCTGAGCAACACAACTCAGAGTTGGACGCGGGCGAGTTTACTCAGCCCGAACTCGACACCCTCTGTCCGAACCCGGCCCGAACCCGATGAAAGAATCAAAATGCCGATTTCGGCCCGAAATAATGTTACCAAAACGCAGTGCTTTTTAGTTACGTCACTGCTATGCCATTATTGCAGAATAAAAAAAATAATCCAAACAAGTGCTTGCTACAGATTCAGATAAAAAATACAGCAAAAATCTGAAAATCACCGCCCGAACCCGACCCAAAAAGCCCGGTCCGTGTCCAACTCTGACACACCTCCGAAAAAACATCGCAGGGGAGACTAGCCGTTGGTGACACTGTAACAGTACAGCCTATTTGATTTGATCAGCAATGGAATGTAATCCCACACCTACTGCACCTTTAGCGATGTCTTTAACACTATGTCAACGGCCCTTTGCTTTTGAACTATAACCATAACATTTTACTACAGCCCTTTTCGATTACTTAGTGGTAGGAAGCTCAGCTTTCAATCTCAAAGTTATGGGTTCAAATACGCGCCTACATGATGAGTGATGAAAACGTAAGACATGGTTTGAATTTTAGTTGTATACTGTTTCGATATATGACAAAATGAAGTTGACTGCTTCTTTGAGCAGAAGATCTACTGTTAAAAACTTTTTTCAAGATAATCTTGAAATATCCATATTTTTGCCAAGTTTATCTTGGATCTCGTGCTAAAAGTAATCCCGCTAATAGTAGCTGTCAACTTCATATTGTTGTTTGTGGGGACAGTAAAATTACGATTTCAAATGGCTTTGAAATTTGCGTCATTGCAAAAAACTCGTGTTTTGTTGCTACTGCTGCTACCACTTAGCAAGTCTTATACGCTTACTGTCATATTTCTTTACAGGGTAGGCCTATAATCAGTTTAACGCTTTTCGAAGGACTGACTTAGATGGAAGCAGATTGCAGAGGTCTTGGTTTTAAGGCAAAAAAAAACTAATGCCTTGACCCATATCATCGTCCATCGAGCAATCGCTGGAGTTGTGGAACTCAGCAAAAACCATTACGATTTTAGCAGCAAACGTAAATTTGCTGTGATTCGTAGTTCCAGCCATCTACGAGTATCCGTTTAGAGGACACAGATTTATTCTGCACAACTCGCTACTACTCAACGATTTTTCTGAATACTTTTCGAACTATTTTACTTATAGCTCTAATGTCTGCAGGTACTTAACTAGGTCTGACAAAAGTGAATAATTCCACGCTATTCGAAAAACTCAAACTTGGCAATCAATCAAATTTTAGGGAGTTAAAATTTGGAATGAACTGTCCGATGAAATAAAATTTTCATAAATTATGTACTTCGATTTAAAGTTTTTGTGTTATATACCTTCACCTGCATACGAACCGGTAGGTAATCTGTGCCCTTCACTGCAATAACCACAACGCCTTTCTTAAAATTAACGATATCTTTTTGTGTAATTTTGTTACTACAATGAACTTGCTTTAACAGATTGTTGTTAATGTTTACACTAATCGCCGTCTTTTACGTGTTTATTTTTTCATGCTAGCTAGGCCTATGTGATAAAAATGTGGTGAGAGGTTGTGGACTCGATGACTGTACCATGGACATGGGTCCTGCACAATCTCTCGCGGGTGACTTTACCTTTCTTGTGTATTTTAACAGTTGTAAAATTAGTGTGTGCTCCGTTGCCACCAAAGAAAAAAATTAATTGTAATTCACGAGTTCACAACCGGGGGACATTTGCTCCTCTAGAGGGCCGCAGGACATTAGCCTTGGGCCACAAACGCAAAATTGATTGACTTCTTAATGGTAATTATCCAGTTATGACCAACGGACAGCTGCAGCGTCTACAAATGCAGTACTGACATGAGGTTTTGTTGCTGAGCAGTGAGCCTCTGGTGTTGAGAGTATCTAGCACAAACCATAAAAAGTTGAGAACCAGTGGTCTAAATAACCAACTAACTTCCACTAAACAAAAATCAAGTATTTTGAAGCCGTTATATAATAGCATTAGGTTTTTTAGCACAAGTACATTTTTGACGCTTTGGTACCAAAGTCAACAAAATTGTGATTGAATTGCTTGCAATTATAATCTTGACGAATGTCCAAAACTTTCCAGCGAAGAAAAATTTTTCGCCTCATTAACGAGAATTCGTAAGAGATCTAAAGCATGCTTAAAAGATTACAGTTTATTAAAAATCACCGGGAAAATTTCCAAGCCTGTTTCATAAAAAAATTTTACAACTCATTTGTAAGTAGATCCATTTAGACATTAGCAACGCGACCAGGCGAAACATTCAACTGGGAAATTTTTGAACATTTATTGCATTTCATAGAAAGAACTGTTTCCAGTTTTTAGAATAGTTTTACGACCAAGTGTGTAAACACTGCAACGGATGGTCTCACTCGTAGTAGATCTTTTGCTGTCAGTAAAAACGACTTATTCAATTGCGTTGCTGAAAAAGCATAACCCAGAAAAGGTGTAGAAAACGACGCAACCGCTTTGAACGCATTTTAGGCGCAGTATTGTTGTCAATTAGCAAATGTTTTTGAAGTCGAACAAAATGGTGTCATTCTATTCGGGTTTTTCTCCTTAAAACGTCATTTGATTTTCTCTTTATATTTTATTGTGGTCAGTTTAGAACGGGAAATCATGTGTTTTTAAATCAAAGTGGGAGCCGAAAAGTTTTGTGTAAATTGACTAAACCATGGACTTCTAAAATGGACTAAACATACGTGGAAAATCACAACTGTTTTCTTGCATTTTTTGTTAAACTACGGTAATTGATCTCTACATTTTTAAAACAAGGTCTAAACTTTGTTTTCGTATTCTACGTCTACGATTTTGCAATGATCAATTACCGGTATCTCCGAAAACAGCCTGTGAACAATATAGATACCTGTAGATATAGTAGATACTAGATAGATATTTTGCCATGTTTATGAACGAAACACAAAATACAAACACGCACACATAAAGGGAATAAATAAGCATATAGGCAAGAAAGCATCGAATAACCAGGCGGTTTTTGAGTGAACATGCTTTCTATCGGCGCAGTGTAACAATTGTGGTTGAGAAAGTGCGAGGCATTAACACAAGTAAGCCTAATTCAAATATGCGACGAAGTATTTATAGTTGTACAGTATACACTTTAAGGTAGCACAAAGCGAGCTGAAAGGTGAAAAATAATATACAGTACAAATATTTAAAGTAAACGAACAGAAAATATAAGGATTTAAATCAGGGGTGACGAACCTGTTTGCTATCGCGGGCCACTTTGTCACTTACCGATGATCAAGCGGGCCGCATAACTTTTTAGTTATAGACCTATTATAAAACCTGTTAAAATCAAAAAAATTGTTCATCAGCAGTAACGTACAACCGAAAGTAATACCATAAAAATTCTCGGCCAATCTTTCGTTTCTTTGCTGAAGACATCAAAATAAACGGCTAAATAAATATTGATTGAAAAACAGAATACCAAATACCTTGAAAAAGCTGTAAAATTTGCATATATGGTACCACAAGCTCACCAATTCATTTCTGCTAACTTACGTAATCCCTACTACTGTAAGGCAAGCTTATAACCTCTCACTCAAATACTTACTCGTTTGCTGCAGTGCGGCACTGTACTGAAGCTGCGGGACCACGAAGTATGTTAACTTTTATTACATAACAATGGATGATGAACTGCTGAATCCTGAAACAGAAGAGAGCTTGTACTGTTACTGACTAAACTGTACGTTTGTATGCTTCCTGTGTGATGCGGCGTAGTTCAGTCGGAGGCTCAGCTTTTGATATCGCATCGCAAAGATTGGAGGGGGAAAAAAAAGTTTAAGATAACTGGCCTCGTCAAAATGTTTATGGGCCGTAGGAAATTCTTTCGCGGGCCGCTTGTTCGTCACCTCTAATTTAAACAATAGGATAGGAATAACTTTAGGAAAAGATAAAATGTTGGAACTGATGTTAAATGGCCTACATTAAAAAAAATTGGATACATATAAATTTTCTTTGCTAGCTACAGGCTTATACCGTTTTAATCAAGAACTATTAATTAGTTGTTTTTTGTAACTTATTTTGAAAGAGACCCATTGCATGCTTTTCAGTTCATAATCAAGTTAATTAAAAGTTTAGGTCCTCTGAATGAGAGTAGGTTAGGCGCAATTGATTTATTGACCCTTGGTCGGCAATATCCGGATTTCGTAGATTGTTTTATGTTATGTTCATGAGGAGAAGCAAGTTTGGTGAATTAGTTCTCAATTGCTTTTGAAAGGTTTTTGTTATATACTTTATTCATAAATTTTGCCAATTCCTATTTATATATATCGAGTTTTAAGAAGTTGAGGTTTTTGCATAATGAGTGACGTTACAGGAGTTTGAATATTTCTAAAACTAATGGCTCTTAGAACTTGATTTATTTTAGTTCGAATGGTTATGAGATAAGTTTTGGCAGCGGTACCCCAAGAAACTATTCCGTAGTGCACTCTACTGTAACTCAATGCGAAATAAAGCATAGAGTGTTTCTCGTGATACATGAGAGCGTAGTCTGCAAAACAGTCCGGAATGCTTCGCAAGCTGCGAAAATAAATTACTTTAAATGTTGCGACCAGGACTAGATTTTCATCAAATATAACTCCTAGGCTGTACTAATTCTTACCAAATTATTACAGTTTGTTTTTAATTTAGACTCGAAATTGCACGTCTTATGAGGATGCTTGTTAAAAATCATATAGTTTATTTTGGAGTAGGGATAGTTAGTTCATGCAAAACCATTTATCGATGTTTTTTAACTGTTCATTTACTCGGCGTTGCAAATTTAAAATACTGCTGTCCGAGAGTAAAAGAAAAACGGCATCCGCTAACAGGGTCGAATCAAATTGTGTTGCAAGCGGTAGATCGTTAATATACATTAGAAACAAAATCGGGCCAAGGGAAGAGCCTTGTGACACACCACATGATACTCTTTGGTAACTAGATTTACATCGTAAGATTTTTACGTACTGATATCTGTTGGTCAAAAAACTTAGGAAGATATCAAAAGCTTTACCACGAATGCCATAAAATGTGAATGCATTTTTTGAAGTAGAATCTGGTGATCGACAGTATCAAACGCTTTCAATGGATCAAGGAACAAACCGCTACTGTATCGATTTTCATCGATATTTCTTGGTATGTGATGATGAATATTAGCAATTGTATAGGTCGTAGTCGAATTTTGGCGAAAAGCAAATTGTTGTTCACTCAATAAGTTGTATTTTTTAAGAAAAAAGTTTAACCTACTACCCAAAAGTTTTTCAAAAGTTTTATCAAATTGTGACAGTAGTGATATTGGGCGGTAATTGGTGCATTTGCAATTAATCGCCTTTTTTATAAATTATTGTGATCTCAGCTGTTTTAAGGCAATCTGGATAACGTCCAGAACTGATGCTTAAACTGAAAAATTCACTCAGTATTGGAGATATTATAGCTTTGCTGAACTTTATAAACTTTGTTCCAACATCGGTATCACGTACGGCTTTTTATTTTTTTAATGTATCAATGATACGCGATATTAATTTTTTTTCTGAAGTAGAGGGTTTGAGAAATAAATACACAGACGAGACCCGCAAAATTATTGTAGTATTCGTCGCCTGCATGTGAATTATGAAAAAAAAATTACTCTACCATAGCGCACAACTAAAAAAATAGCCTAGTTTAATAAAAAAGATCAATTCCAGTCAATCAAGCACGTAATATAATTATTTTCTTTGGCATTTTGGTATTTATTGGCACTTTGACCAAACTCCGTCATCTCTTTCCTTCTTCCGCTATTCTTTTTTTTTATTATGCTCTTATTCACCCTTACCTCTTATTTGGTCTTCCAATTTGGGGTAGCACATAGCCTACCCAACATAATATTCAAAAACTACAGCGATTGCAGAATAAAGCCATCAGCATAATCTCTAATGCAAATCGTAAAACTTCCGTTTCTCCGCTTTACATAAACTGGCTATTTAATTGTGAAATGGCCAAAATTATGTAGGCCTACCAGTTTTCTAAACAAACTCTTCCCTCACATCTTAATTGCATATTTGACCGTTGGCCTACAGGTTCCGTACATGAACGCTGCATAAGATCCAGAGCTTAGCAAAATCTTTATATTCCTAAATTCTCAACCTCCCGATGTCAAAATTCTTGTAAATACCAAAGATAAAAAATTTGGAACTCTGTAACTACTGATTTAAAACAACAAACTTTCAGAAAGTTCAAGATCAATTACAAAAATCAACTGCTCGAAAGTTACCATTAAATTTTGCATTTACTTGTCATTTTCTTCTTTTATTTTTATCAATTATCAATTTTTTTTAGCTTGTGATTTCGAATTGATGTGTCAACATTGACAAATTCCAGGGTGGCTGCACTTGAAGACCGTTAATGGTTTTAAGACAATCTCCCGTCGGTGATGCCATATTTATTGGATTTTATCGGCAAAATAAACTGTTCTGTCTGTCTGTCTCTTCATACTTTGCGAGATAAATTTTGATATTGATTAAATTTTGTGGTGATGATGATATTGCTGTTTACAAAAATAAAAAATCCTTAAAACATAAAAATATGGACTCTTCAAGCAGTTCATCGATTAAATTAAAAATGCAGCTTAATGTCAAAATTTGTTGACATATTTTATTCACACTTTTCAGTGAGAGCGAATCGAACGAATAGGTACTCCCGCTATAAGACGCTATTGTTACTATTGAAAAGAATTATTTTATATTCACTGAAAATACCGAGTGATGTATGGGGTCCTACTAAACACCGCAAAGGACGGAAACACCGCAAAGTACGACAAAGGACCTGATAACTCCAAGCCTAACCCTAATTTAACCTTAACCCTAATTTAAAGTCCTTTGTCGTTCTTTGTTATGGTGTGATTCCAAGTCCTTCGTCGTTCTTTGCGGTGTTTAGTAGGACTGTGATGTATGTATATTTTTTTTAACCACACGATTGCGGCTTAGGTGTTTATATTAGTGAAGCATATGCATCATTAAGACATTCTCATTGGGAATTGAAGCCGCAAAATCAGTTCGGGCGCCTAATGCACCAACCACTCGGTACCTTTCAGTAAATATGAAATAACTCTTTTCAATAGCAACAATAGCGTCATCAAGCGGGAATACCTATTCGTTCGATTCGATCAGTCAAGCACCAAACAAAAAGAGAGGCAAACTTTTTGAAGCGACACAAGAGACGTTCAGCACACACTAGAAGTTGATTCTAGGATCTCGATTTCGTTTCGGAGAACAGGCGGTTAGCACAGTAGCTGAGACATCGCTATCGGCGCTGGAGGCCTGTGTTCATTTCCTGAGCTGGTCAAATCGGACACAGTAATTCCAACGGCTCGTCACCACTGCAACGTTTCTTCAGAGTTGTGTTGCTCAGTGTTAAGCCGCGGAGATGGGCTCCGCCACTTGTTACACGTTTCGGCGTAATATACGAACATGGATGAAGATTTAATTTTTTTGATTTTATTTCGGTTTCGTAAGCTGGCTTTCAATTGGCCGAGTTATGCTGGCTGCTTTCGTATAATAAGTCTAACACCTAATCCATGGGGCATTCAGAAATTTCCAGAGAGCTAAGCACGAAAAATATACATATTTTGCGGTTTTGTAATTAATTTTGTACATTCAAAATTATTAGATCATCCTTTCATAAATATGCAAAACTAAAAATTAAGCGGATGGACAAGAGTGGAAAATCCTGCAAAAAAAAATAATTAAAAAATAATATCCCATTTCATTATAACCAACAAAAAAGAATCACTACGCTTTTAGGCACATCTGTATCGATCTTTTAATAAAAGTCACCGAACTAATTGTAACTTAAATGAAAAACAAACACTAAAAATTCCCTTACAGCGCGAGTTAGGCTTATTTAAACGAAAGAGTTTCGAGTCGCCGATAAGAGCTGCTGCAGGCGGCGAATTTTCCCTTCATAATCCTAAAACTTTTTGCATAATTTCCTGATTGTAAAGTACATCCAAACAAAACAATAATCTTTGCGCGCGGAAAAGTTTCCAACTTCAATATTCATAATCAGAACAATTAATCCGAAATTTTTTAGTGACCAAAATTTTTTTTCACGATCTAGTCGTAACCATAAGCAAACATAAGTTGGACTTACCCAAACAAATACAAGCAGCCAAGAAAGGGATATAAAAGGCTGTGCTTTGTTTTAATAGAGCATCAGCCTTTTTGCAAAAACTCGGCCATGAGCAAAGTAAGGTTGGATTGGCTTGCTGCTTTTGCAATCTCAACTAAAGCTTCCCCTCTGCCCAAAGTCATCCCTTTCATCAAATATTTAGTTGCAAAGGTGTTTTTGAATTCAGTTATTCGGATTGAAGTTTTTCTGTTCGACTGCAGTACCAATATATCCCCATGAAACAAAGCAGAAAGACAAGCATGTAGTTTGACGAAGTTCAGCTGTTGACGTCATTTTGTGCAAAATCAAACGTAATTGCTCAGTATTTCGAAATATGGAACAAATCAGAAGAAAAACGACTCATTTAGGTGCAGTGGTCACTAAAAAAATTAATAACAATAAACAAATAGGATGATTGGTTGATTGCTGTCAAAAGTTGCTGCTTCATTGCGTGCTTTGTTTTGCACACCTGTAAACAAAAATCTGAATATATTTTAATAATAATATGTAGGCATACATATTATTGGCTTTAAAAGTGGCCAATTCGTTTAATCGTGAAATAAATTGTTTTTTCCCAGTTTCCCTTATTGTAACCTTTTTATTCTGCAGGTTTTTTAACCCACCATATTGGAGGAAAATATTGCAAATTGGTCCCAGCGAAGCCTGCTGATCCTCAAAAATGGTATCAAAAAATTGAGCTAAATAAAGAATCATTTTTAAAATATTCTCGGGCAATAGCACTCATACCCAGATAGCAGATACCGAAAATCTTCTGATCATACCTATTTAACTGAGTTGTACTGTAACGAAAATTACTTCAAAAGTAATGTTACCGCCGCTTTTATTGTAACTTAATTGAAGAGGTATGAAACCTGAGACTTAAAAATATGATTGGAAAGGTATGACACCTGTGACCTAGAGATCTCAATATTTAGTTAGTGATTAGCTGATAGTCAATAAACCAAAGATAGTACAGGTCATTTAAGATTGATCTTTCAATGTACAATACTACCATTTATGTAGTAGCAGGACCGGTGCTAGAAACTGCGGGGCCCAATTAGAAATCTGATAGCGGGGCCCCTACTCTTCACAGCAAAATGCGTTGGAGTTGACATTTTATTAAAAAAAAAAACATACATACAAACCAAAAAACAGATGGACATTTTCTACTTGCTATAACATATAAAAAATTCAAGATAATGTGGATGCTTTTATTGTTTTACTTTTGACATCCAAAAAAGCAAATTTGGCAACTACAAATTTTAGACAAGCGTTATGGTAATATCTTGAAAGTTATGCCAAAAAGCAATAATTTGCGAATACATTTTTTCAAATAATGGAACTTTTACATATAGGCATAAAATTATGCTTATTATATATGAACGAAACTGCTTCATATATAGTGACGGTGAAAAAGTCGAATTCAAGGCGAACAATAAACAAAATCAGCCTTAAAAGTTTTTCAAAAAGCACTAAAATTGCTATTACCTCATAAAAATAAAAATATAAATTTCCGGGGAGACATGCCTCCGGGGCCTTTAAGAGCCGTTTTTGCCATTTTCGCTGGTTAACCAACCGAAAGTCAAAGTCTCAATTGCCCGAAAAATCATATAACGAAGCAATTTTTTTACTTGTAACGCTAACGAGACCTAAAAAATTGAATTCCTTGACCTCGAAAACTTATGGGTGGACTCAAAAATTATTTTCGTTGCCCCACTAGAACGCGAGATATGAAAATCCCCTAATTTGTGGCAAACATGAGGCAGTACATGGCCGCCATATTGGATTTTACACGCCCAACAGACAGCCTACTCATTGCACAAAACGATATTAAAACCACACAAAACCAAGAACAAGCGAGGAATTAGTCAAAAACAAACAAGTATGAACCGTTTTAGGACGATTTTTTGCAATTAGGCGGCCAATTTGAATTTGAGGCCCAAATTGAGGTGGCTTCCATGCGTTTTTTGAAGTGTGTGACCCATGGTATTCAAATCAAGGGAGAAGAGGTTGACCCCAAAATCGGCTAGTTTTTACCTGGCATGGACCTGTCTATTTGTCTAAACAGCAACCGAGTGGCCGGTTTTTTTTATTTATTAGGAAAAAGCAGAAATGAACGGGTTCAACTTATGGCTCTTCATCTTATTTTGTACCTCATAATATAGAAAAGGACCCCCACTAGCGCGGGGCCCCTTCAAGGCGCGGGGCCCAATTTGATGAAATCGGTCAAATCGGCTTAAAACCGGCCCTGTGTAATAGCCCATTTTATAACTTTTAGACTGCAAAAACATCTGCTGGCCTCCATAACCGGTCGATCAGCCCAGTTTTCAAGCTCACGCCATCGGTGCCCGAGGTCTGGCTTCAATTCCTGGGCCAATCAAACAGGACACGATGTCGCAAACTGCTCGGCACCTTTGCGACGTTTCTTCCCTGCGTTGCCAAGGCGCCAAGCTGCGGAGATGAGCCCCGTCACTCGTTACTTGCTTTGGCGTAATACTGCAAATATAATGAAGATTTGATTTGTTTTGATTTGTTTGTCGAATACCTACTGTTACATTAAAGGACTTACTTATTGTAAATAGCAAACATTACGGCAAGACATCTAATTTCCGCGTGAAGCTTATACTTCTACAATACTTCAACTGCTGTAAAATAAAAACTATCACAGTTAAAAATGAGTGCAAAAAGTTGTTGTCTTCTCTCCTTGGTTGTTTTGTTTTCTTACGTTTCGGGACAGCAAGGTAAGTTACGTGATTGATAAGTTGTGTTACTTAATCTCCTGATATTCACTGTTTCGACCTTATTAGTTCTCGTCAGAAATAGAGCAGTCTAGCTAAGGTAGAGACTTGCATAATATTGTGTAAAACTGTAAGATCGTTTGAAAATATTATTGTTGTTCAACTGCATTAATTTGTCTATTTTTATCTTCAATTTTGTCGTTATCTTTGATATCAAGCGCAGCTGATATGATAGTTAAAGCAATTTCTTCGCAAGTATTAGTGCGTTGTAATTAGGATTAGTTTCCGTCGTTAAGGATATTAGCTTGCTGAAGTTCCATGATGACGATTAAAAAAATGGCGGATGTTTTAGAAACAAACAACCTTCCGTTAATTAGTCGCCATTTTCCACAAGAAAAAGTGCGGCAGGCCAAGGGGTAGCAACTATGATGGTGATTATTTGCACTTGCAATTAGTCACAGTCAAATATGGCGCGAAGCCTTATCATTCTGCTGTACCTCAGCTTGACTTTGTGAAAAAAGTTTGCTGCTGACGCTGGCGTCGTGATCAAGTCTGCTCAGAGGCCTACTTTGATCTTGACAAAAATGCCTAAGAAAGATGTAGAAATTACCCTCAGCAATATGAAAATTTCACCCACTATCAAAAATCTTCAATTCTTGGAAAAAACTTACTGGTTTGAAAATTTACTTTGAAATAATACAGTCTTTGAGCTTCGGAAAAAAATCATTTTAAAAAGTTTAGAGGCGCCAGTGAGTGAGCTCCTTACTGTGCTAATATTAAACTATAACTGCAGTATTGACCATCTACTTCTATTTTGTTAGATCTTAACTTGAACGACTGCGTGAACGTCGGCAGTCAAACATTGGTTACTTATCCAGAATGGCCATTCCAACTTGACTGTCGAAAATTGTTTAAGTCAAGACATCAATCTAGCCAGGTTTGCAAGTTCGCTATCAAATTTCCATATCATTGAACGAAAAAAAAAGGCAAAAACCTACTTCGAATCTTTTTTTTTTATTACTGAGTTCAATTTACAACAAAGGTCTTTATTAAAGCCGACCGGTTAGCTCAGTTGTTAAATGCAACGCTATCGGTGCGGAAGGTCTGGAGTTCGATTACCAAAAGCTCGCCGCGTCTGCGAGGTTTCTTTGGAGCCGTGTTGCCTAGGCGCTTTGTCGAAGAGATGGGTCCCGCCAATCGTTACACGCTTCGGCGTAATACCGCGAGCATAGTAAAGATTAGATTTTTGATTTGATGTTAATTAAAACTGTAGCCTAACCCCCTGAAAAAGATTCTAAAAAATCCTGGTAGTTTGCATTTTTTATCACAATAAAGTTTGAAAGTACAGTAGATGGGAACATGATTGCAGTGCGTTTTGACAAGATCCAATGTGTTTCCAGATCCCTGAAATCTCCAGTTTTTAATCGCGTTTGATCGTAATTGTGCAAAAGCATCAAAAAAGTGCTCAATTTAATTGTGTTTATGCTATTTAGCATTGCTTTACATTTCATATTCGCATTCGAACTTGATTTATCAGGCAATATCATGTATTTCAGTGCTTTGTCAGCGAGGAGCACATGCCGCCCATGCCAGCGAATACAACTTTCATACTCAATGTAACCACGACGTTTCTTGTATCTCTAGTAAGTAATTTCTTTTTAGGCCAGCCACAAATAAAGTTAGGGAACTTGCATAGTTCTATTGGCCAAATTCATTGAATAATATTTTAAGCAGGCAAAATTACCTTTAAATTTTCAAATTTCGCATAAATCGAAGTGCTGATACCCCAAATCAACTAAAGCAAATTATGTCTAATTGCAATGACAGAAATTACTACAAATATAGCAATTGCTTGAATGTTTGGTAAATCTTTAACAGAGATTAGCATTTGCGGATACCATGTGGTACACAGAGATGGGCATTTATCGCGATAATTTATCGGCGATAGTTATCGGCGATAACTTTTTATCGATTATCGTTATCGCTCAAAATAATTTTAATTTATCGATTATACCGTTATCGCTCTTGTAATGTTTTTTGTTATCGCCAATAAATTATCGCGATAAACAATTTTTTACGCACGCAGTGTTTAAACTGCAAGGTTAGTGAGTTGCTATGGAAAAAACACCAGGTGTCCATTAAGACTTGTTGTAATTGTTAAAAATTATTTCTTTGTTTGGCTTAATTTCACGACAGAGTCCGTGAACTGCTTTATTTTCTTGAAAAATCTAGAAAAAACATTTTTGTAATTCGACTTACAAAAAAAAAAACTTCGTCAAATACATTAGAAATTTACCGCAACATTCATCGGAAAAAATTATCGGCGATAATTTATCGATTATCGATATCGCTTTAAGAAATTCAGATTCATCGATTATCGGTATTGCCTAGGGCTTTTTTGAAGTTATCGCTTATCGTTATCGCTTTAGTACAGAAAGGTTTATCGTGCCCATCACTGGTGGTACACTTAGCAATCTCTTGACGTGTGTCGCTTAAAAAATCGGATAGGCCGCCGGCTTTCCATTTCTGACTTGGACTCCAAAAATGGTTTAGAGTAGGGCTGGGCAAACTACGGTCCGCAAGACTATTTTATGCGGCCCACGGGCACTTACAAAAATACAAACTTCCACCGTGAATCAAGGCGCCGTTTTTTTGCTCCTCACCGATATTGAGTGGAATATGGGGCATCTGCGGACGTGATGACCTTTTTTTTGCTCTTTCAATCAGTGCGGCCTTCGGATTCAGAAGTTTTTCCAGTGTGACTCTTCGTGTGAAAAGTTTGCCCACCCCTGATTTGGAAAACTCTTTTAATTTTTTGAAACTTAGTGGCGAAATTAGGCTGTAAGTAGTAGGACTTAATTTCAAACTTAGTTTCCCAAAAATTTATTGTGTCTTCGTAAAATCATTATATTGAAACAGTGAAATAATTGTTTGCAGGTTCGAAATGATGCTAGCTGTAGAAGCAAAAATGTCACAGTTGAATTACGAACCATTTCTTCTCTTTCGTCATTTGATAGCATTAGTGATGATTTCACAAACAATATCAATGTCGTGCAACGAGAGAAAACATTCGGAGACCAATTCCTCTTGAATTGTTTTCCACGTAAGTTCCCACTTGGTTGCATGTTTTTTCTTATTAATCGGTTACCAGATATAAGTCTATAAGAAGAACAATTAAGCTTATTATCGTCTGCGTCAGTTAGAACAATGATTCTTAAGTGGGGATACGAAACACCAGAGCAGAGGGTACAAAATAGATTGTCTGAGTAAAATCTGTATACTTATTTTCTCAGTAAATTAACGTTGCTATTTGTATTTATTTTAGACAAGGTATGAAAACATGTGCTTAATGAAAGCTCAAGGGGGTACTAGCACTAAAAAAAGTTAAAAATGATTAAATTACAACAATAATTTTGTCAATTAAGTATTGATTCAATATCAAACAGATCCCTTTATTATTATCATGGTACACGCTATCATGGTACAATATTGTATTCTATAGCGCGTGCCATGTATAGGAATCTAAAGAATAGGCTTCATTAGAGAAGTAAGAAGAAGTTTCTGTGGCAGGGTGCGCAAGAATTTTTTTTTTCGAAGAAAATGTGAGCGATTGCTGCTTGCATCGTGTTTTGGAAGAGGTCTGGAGAAACGCGCTCGTTGTATACCCATTGTCCATATCACCGACTTCAATGTTCAATGTTTTTGTTTTAGCGTCGAATAAGAACGATGGCTTGACTTTCAAGCTGGCTCTTCCACCTAAGTACAAGGCTACTTGGTGGAGAACTCAACGATATGAAAATGGAACACTTGGAAACAAAACACGATTTTCTTCGCCCATGTTTAGAAATTACACGCAATTCATAGAAAATTCATATCTTGCTCAAATTATAACCTACCCAAGGAGTCCTCAATCAATTCAGGTAATTTACATTTCATTTAGTTTGTAAATGCAATAATATGCGTAGATTTGTACGAAAAATGACTTGGCGACGCGCTTACGTGTGATATGCCAAAAATTAATGTCCTTTGGGTAGTCTTCAATGTTCCACTGATGGGTCATTATGTAATCGGTTGCATGGATAGATATCTTAAAGTGGTTTTACAATAGATCTGCAGGTACTTTGGACATCAAAACCGGAAACCAATTTCCACAAGACCAACATCGAGTTTTGTGATCTCAGCACTAAACTACGCCGCTACGCACCATCGTAAAATAAAATTAAGTGTTTTTGAATTTCAATAATAAATGCGCATTCTTCATGTTTATTTATAAGCTTGAATCGCTCTCTTAGCCTCATAGCTAGACTGGATAGATTTGGTACAAGCCTTCATTGCTTAATCTCATTAAAAGTGTTTTAGTCGATTTTTGTGAACCAATATTGCTTGCAAGTGTGAGGTACGTAATTGTTTGCTTCATATCTTTCATGTTGCCAAACTTTTACTTCGGTGAAGGTGATGTTGATAAGCATACTGTGTGCATTTGTCTAAATACTAGGTCGTCCATAGGCTTATAACGTTTTTAGCCTAAATCAACTATAATGTAATATTATTAAATCAACAACCTAGCTTCAGTTTAAGGGTATGCGTTGCGTAAGTGCACTTTTGCAACTTTGCATTTGAACTCCTCCATTTTGGTTAACGGGGTGGGGAAGATCTGTTTTGCAAGCTCTGGTACAGGAAAATCTTCTGCTGAATGCTGAAACGTATTAACAGAATGAAGCTTCAAGACAGGCTAAGAATATTGGCATTTTTAGAAATACTCCGCCACATTTTTTGATCCAGCAGTCTACAGTTGCGAATTGCAATATGGGGAGGAAAGTGCTTTTATCGTCCATCAAGAATTATGCATAAATGGTGAGCAGTCTGTACGGTACAATCAGCAGTAACAAGCTTGGCAATAATTTCGATGCTAGTTCGAATGGCTTGAATTTTATTAGCTTAAATTCTTATTATAATGTTGCTTTGATTATCTTAATTAAACCTGCATTTGAATATCAAGGGCTGCTGCAAGAGTAGATCCAGAATTTCTACGTAGAGGTAATGATGTACTTTCATGATTTTATGGCAGTTAAGATGCATAAACATTGAACATCACTCTCACTATAAGAACTGTATGCTGTTATGGACGTTAAGGGAGGCGGTCGTCCCAACTGCTATGTAAATTATTCACTTTCATCCAGACCGACAAACGGACTCCCCTCCTGCAATCGACTGCATATTGCAACATGTTTTTGAAGAAGGAGAAAATGTCGAAATTGACTGCAGGGTATATAGCAGCAACATGATGATTGAAGCGGGGGAATTGGAAGTACTATGGGCAAAGGTTAAGTATAAAGAATATCAAATTTTCTTAAAGACAACGTATTATTCGCTTGGCGATAAAAATTTTTGCTTTCATCAAAAAAATTGTGAGATCATATCAGGGACACATAGAAGTTACAACTATATATCCTTAGATCATATTATTAGATAGAATAGAAGTCTTAAACTTGTTATGCGGTTTTGATATTGGTTACGAATATTCAACATAAAGTCAAACAACCATGTTGGAACTTGTAGGTTTGTACAGCCCAGGGGCGTAGCAAGGGGCGAAGCAAAAGGGGCAATTGCCCCCCCTCCCGAAATATTTTCAGTGACATTTAGCCTACAAACAAAGATACTAATGCTATGACATAAATCTACGAACAACGCAAGCAGGCGAGAATTAAGACCACTCGGGAGTCCGTAAATCTACTAACAACGCAAGCAGAGGCGGATTAAAACGACAAAAAACTACGCTAAAATGAGTATTTTTCTTGCAAAAACCCTAAAAATCCGTGGCGGCTCCTGACCCCCTTAGCCTTCGGATTCAGACAATCCAGACCCCCTTAGCCTTCGGCGGCTGGGGGCTTCGGCCCTACACCCTCGTTTGGGGCACCCCCTTTGCCGAATCCTGGGTGCGCCACTGGAAAAGCCTATGAAGTTTTGCCCTCCCCCCCCGAAATTTGGGTTGGCTACGCCACTGGTACAGCCTAACATGTGTAGCTGATAATATCTGAGTTTGTGCGGTCAAAACGTCCAGTTTCGACTGTATGTTTGCTTTTTTTTTTCTCAATTGTCATGTAGATATATATTTTATTTTCATATCACAAGCATTCAATAGTTATAAGGAACAAATAACGAAGTTACGGTAACGTAAGCGAAATGATCCTTGTAATTTAAGGAAGGGACGTGAAGTCATCTACCTATTTTCATTCTATATTTACTGTGTTCCAAAATTTTTTCTACTATGTGATTTATTTTGAAATAGAAAGAAGCAGCTGAACCCAAGTGCACTTATCTGTACCAATCCGAAAATGGAATTACTGCCACTGAGCTTCGTTATAACTGTTCTGTGTAAGTTGAATACGAAGTTTTTGAGAACCCGAAATTACAAATTTTCAACACCTTTTGTTTTTTATGCAGAATTAATTTTCCAAATATTCCTCAAAAGTGTTTCTAATACGTTCCTTCTGGAGAGGAATTGGTTAATTACCCGGACCGAAAATCTTTTATAGCCCAATTTATGATTAGGTAAAAACTCGTGTGTATGCAATTGAAGTAGGCACTAATTATATTGTCACGGAGTACGTATGCATGCTCGGCAACTATAAAGGTCTGAGAAAGCTTGTCGCATGCTGTCGCTGCTGCATCGTAAAAGCTCTGGATCATGGAGCGTTTGACGCATTGAACTTCGTGACAAGTATCGCTGGTTGGATGCTAAACTTGGTCGTATTGCATGATGCATAATATTTTACCTCCAGAAAAAGCAAATTAAAATGAGTGTTGAAAATGGCAGCGAAAAAGCAGCTGCAATTACCAAATTATTTTTGAGTAAGGACGGGAGCAAAAGCAAAGAATTTGTGGAACCTCTTCCATAAGCCTATTTTGGTATTTATGCATAGAAATAGAACCATCAGCAGCTGCGGTGGTAACGCTCAGTGGCGTTAGCAAGGGCGATTTTATGCACTGTCCTCTTCCCACAGGCCTAGCTCCTTCGATAGCCGCTAGAATTTTTTATAGTTCAGATTCTACTTAAAAAATCGCGCCTTTTTGTGACAAACATTTATTCCCATCACAAAATTTCCTAGTACGCCTCCTGGTGACTTATTTATTTTTGATAGAAATGCTGATGAAAATGATGCTGGTGAATACTCCGTGGAGGTCAAATATAAAAACAAGTCCAGCGCGCCTGCTATTTTTACCCTTCATCTTCAATCGCAAGAGAAAGCAACAAACCTTAATCATTAAAATTGGATGCTTTTAAAATTTTTTTCCGATGATTGGAATTGATGGCTTAAGTTTTTAAAGTAGACTATCAAATACAATTTGTATAAATCGTTTTAATGTGGCAGGTATATGTACAAACTGTCATGTGCTAATTGCTTGCATGCTCGACAATTTTTCTTCTGAAAGTAGGCCTACCGTAATATATATCTTGCATAGGAATAACCAGGGTTGAGAATCGATACCCAAAAAAGTAATGAAATAATCGATATTCGACGGTTCACCAAAAAGTAAAGAAATAATCGATTTTGTTGGTAGTTTAGAAAAGTAAAGAATAAAGAATATTATAATCGATATTCGATATTACACTGAGCATATTAGCGGTGTACGCCAAGCATTTTTTGTGATGTCTTCACGTTCATGCTGTAACTCACAGACAAACGACGGACATAGTATATGCGAAGCAACTTTGCTAGAAAAAAAATTGTTTTTTTGGCACAAAAAACAAATTATCAGCAAAAACAAGGTGATGACACGCCGACGATAATTTTGAATTTACTTAAGTGAGATAAAGCAACCTGGACAAAAAGAAGCGAATATGGAATATCGAATTGCGCCAAAAAAAAAAGTAAAGACAAGGCATATTCGATACTCATTCAAAAAAGTAAAGGCTCCAGTGCATTCGATGAACAAAAAGTAAAGAATATCGCAATCGAATATCGATTGCAATCGATTTTTCCCAACCCTGGGAATAACCCATAAGCAGTTTTAAAAATTACTGGCAAAGTAAGCTGAAAAACTCAACCTCAGTCCTGCACTGTACATTTACCAGTAAAACAAAACGTCTGTTCTCAATATGCCTACTGTATGAGCGGTATGACTGTTTTTTTTTACTTTGTATAAATTTAGGATACGTGATCTACAGCTAATACAGTAAATACAGTAGAATCTGGTTATAACTACACCTGCTAAGGCCTATAATGACAATTCGCTTTTAACAACACATTATTGCTGCATGGTCCCGCCAATATTCCTATCTGTTGTATACAATACTGCCATAGCGACAATTCGCATTTAAGGACACTTTTTTCTCGGTCCGTTGAGGTGTCGCAGTAGCCAAATTCTACTGTATAACGAAATTCCGTAATATTTGATCCTACGTAAATCTTGTGGAAATATTTTAGTGTTTTAGCGCGAGAGGATAAACCTAGACTAATGATACAGAAAGCTCAGCGATTGCGTATCTCTATTGTTTCAAGTTAATAAACAGTGATAAAATTGTGTTGCTTTTTTATTTGCTGCTTTTCATTGCTTGTTTTTCGCACAATTTTACAATTTTTCAAACAACAGTGTCTTGTATTTTCTCGTGTACATAGATCACTCTTTAGTCGTTTGCTGTGTTAATCTTGCTGGCTTAAGTAGTCATTGAAGTCGGCGTTAAATAAAGATTTAAGTAAGCTACTCTGGTTTCCTGTGTAATCAGCGATGGGCTCGAGAAACCTTTTTATACTAAAGCGATCATGATAATCGATAATTTCAAGAATGCTCTGGGCGATACCGATAATCGATAAATCTCAATTTTTTAAAGCGATATCTGTAATCGATAAATTATCGCCGATAAATTTTTCCGATACATGCTGCGGTAAATTTTGAATGTGTTTGATGAAGTTTTTTTTTTGTAAGTCAAATCGCAAAAGTGTTTTTCTATTGTTAGACGAAGTTTTTTTTTTGTAAGTCAAATCACATAAGTGTTTTTTTTGATTTTTCAAGAAAATAGAGCAGTTCACAGGCTCTGCCGTGGGATTAAACAAAACAAAGAGAGATTTTTTAAATTGCAGCAAGACTTTATCGATACCGTGAATTTTGCCATAGCTCCAATTCCCTATAACTACGAACACTGTGAGCTTAAAGAATCGTTTATCGCGATAATTTATCGGCGATAACAAAATATATTACAAAAGCGATATCGGTAATCGATAAATCCAAACTATTTTAAGCGATAACGATAATTGGTGATAAATTATCGCCGATAAATTACACCGGTGGACATTTTTAAAAAAATTTCTATTGTTTTCATAAAAGTAGACATGTTTGGATAATTCGACCCCGCTGATTCCAAATCTGCTCTCGAAATTGCTCTATCACGTCACAATTTGTCCCAAAAATTATTTAAATCATTTTAGCAGTGCATACAGATCGCACGTATTATCATTATTATTATTATTATTATTGGCATATTTATCCTCCTATCACGAGAAAGCGACGAAGCGCTGTACGAGCTCGCTTAGGAGTTGCCAGCCATCTGTCTACCAAACCAAGATGGGGGAATCCCGTTTAGTGCCTTTCCCAACGGCACAACAAGTAAACTTGCCGGCTTTCTTCACACTGTCCCTTAAATGCTGAGCGTCAAGCAGGGAAGCTGTGAATACCAATTTTAAAGTCATTGGTTTGACCCGACTCGGAATCGAACCCCAAGTCTACCGATCCAGAAGCAGACGCTCCATACCACTCGGCCATCTGATCGGTATAGTCATTGAGCATCACTTAGGCTTCATTGATGCGAAAATATGATCAAACAGTTAGTTACGCTTTTTTGGCAGTTGGCATACATTGCTTGTGTCGCGTGTTTCTTAGTGGTTTGTTTCATCGATGGCAATCACGTTTTAATGACCAGTAATAGTCCGTCATTATCAAGAAATTTGCATAGGCTTACCACTGTCCACTGTCCAGTGTCCAGTTCTTTAAACTACAACCTTGCACTTTTGTCCACAGATGTCTTCGTTGCCTGAAACTGTTCATCATTGATGATTGCTTAATTTGTGGGCCTGCAAAAATAGCCTTTTTCACTGCTTAGTTTTTGAAATTTGTTGGCAATATGAGAAGCAGGCACCTTGTTTATCTACAGCAGGCATGGGCAGCATACGGCACGCTGGCGCTTACAGAAATATTAATAAACACCTACTGTGAGTCAAGCCGATGCCTTATTTTTTGCTCTACACTGATATTTTCAGTGGAATATACGCATCTGAAGACGTGCAGACCTCTTGTTTTTGTTTTTTTGCTCTTCCAATCAGTGCGGCCATAATATTAGCAGTTGTTTAAGATATTGAATATGATTCATCCAATAACCCGGCCCGCCGAGGACTTCATTTTCCCACATATGGCCCGCTGACGAAAAAAGTTGCCCACCCTTGATCTAAAGCTTATAACATGCCACTTCATGAGACCCAGTTTAAAATGGAGAGGTGGAAGTACTACCTTAGAATAGGGGTGCACAAAACAGACCAGGTGTGCCAAATGTGGCACGCCATAAGCTCGAAAGTGGTGCGCGAACAACTTAGCAAATCATATTCTTGTGTTGATAGGCCGGATTATATCGAAATGAACGTGAATCACAACGTTTAGTCGCACACTTTTGGCCCTTAAATTGTTTCGGTTAATAGGCCACTTATTTCATTGTGTGTTGAAGTTTTGAAGTTTGATGTTAGTGGTATGAGTTTTACAGAAGTTTGTTTGCAATATTGAAAAGTGGCGAGGCGCGCGACAGGATTTAGCAAGTACCGGTATCCTCAGCTGATCTGTGCACTCTGCCTTAGAGGGACCTACACATAGGACGTTTAAAAATGTTTTTATGCCCAGGTGCACGCGACATTATGCTGTCATTGTATGGCCACCTATCAGCTTATGTTGTTTATTTTTGTATTGTTTTTTGTATATTTAGTAGCAGATTTATTCTCCCAACACGAGAAAGTGATTACTGCTGTACACAAGCTCGCTTATGAGTTGCCCGCCATCTGTCTACCTCACCAAGATGGGGGAATCCCGTCAAGTGCCTTTCCCAACGGCACAAAAATTAAACTTGCCGACCTGTTCTTCACAGTGTTCCTCTAATAAAGAGCGTCAAGCAGGGAAGCTGTGAATACCAATTTTAAAGTCATTGGTTTGACCCGACTCAGAATCAAACCCGAGTCTACAGCTTCCGAGGCGGACGCTCTTACCACTCGGCCATCTGAGCTTGTCTACCACTCTTCACACATACAAACTGATGCAGTTACTATAGCCAGACAACAAAAAATCTGAAAACTGCTGTAAAAACACTTTAATGCTCAGTGTAGCCAATGACTGTACTGGAAATAAGTGGCATCATTATTACATCGCATAGGATAACAAGCATTAAACTATGAATAATTCTACAGAAGCTACCAACTACTTAATAAGTTGCATATTTATCCTCCTATCACGAGAAAGCGATCAATGCGCTATACGAGCTCGCTTAGGAGTTGCCGGCCATCTGTCTACCACACCAAGATGGGGGAATCCCGCTAAGTGCCTTTCCCAACGGCACAACAAATTAACTTGCCGGCTTGTTCTCCACACTGTCCCTTAAATGCTGAACGTCAAGCAGGGAAGCTGTGAACACCAATTTTAAAGTCATTGGTTTGACCCGACTCGGAATCAAACCCGAGTCTACAGCTCAAGAGACAGACGCTCCATACCACTCGGCCATCTGAGCTGCAATAAAAAGTTAATTATAAAATAAAAAGTTAATAAAAAGTTAATTATAAAATTTATAAAATACTGACGTGATGGAAAAAAATCGTTTGCAGATTTGAAATCAGCGACCCCAAATTAAACAATAGCTGGTTTTCCGTCTTTTATTTCACTATCACTATCAGTATTACCTTCGATGCTAAGGCGAGATATGCCAGTTTGAAGTCTTGGATTAGACCAGTGGTAAGACTGACACAGTTAGCTGTTTTGCTGCGATTTATCGAGTTAGAGAGTTTCCTGTCGCTGTAATCCCTGGCGGCTGAGTCATGTCGGCATCAAGGAAACAAAAAATTTCTCTACCGTTGCAATTGGCACTACAGCCCATAGAGTAGAATGACGTTTTTAGTGGTGCTTTACGATAGCTGCGTTTTTAGCAGCAGAACATCGTAAAAGAATTAACAAAATTTACAAAATCAATACAAAAACTTGTACAAAATGTCCGACAAAATGCAAATGATTAACTGAAAAAACTTGTTATATCCTGCAAGAACCAGGCGCCTTGACATCCGACATTAACGATGGCTGCCTCATTTGGCAAGACGCGTAATACCGGTATGTTGCTCTGATTACTTTAAATTTTTTGAAAACTTTGTATGTCTATTGCATTTTTGATCCTTCTCTGGCGGAGTGCTAAAAACCTAGATGCGCCAAAAAATATTCTTCCATTTCATTCTGATTAATGCGTGGGAAGGTTGGTCTTGTTGTAGTGTTGCCACACTTGAGCGTTCGCTTTCTTAACAACAGCGGGCAAGAAGTGAAAAATAATAACATGAGGACTAAACTGAAGAAATTAATGAATCAAACAATTAAACTTTTATTTTTTGAAAAAAAAGTAGGTTCGTGGTGGTAGTATTTATTTTTTTACCCAATAATGAGCAATCGAAACTCAAATAAAAATAAAGCTAAATGACAAATTCAAATCGAAAAACGGTAAAACATGCTCGATACCAGTGGCGTAACCAGACCTTTTTTGGGGGGCAAATGCCCAGAGTCTTTTTGCAGGTGTTCGTAATGCCTTCAAGCCAAGGTGTAGTTAAAGCTATTTTGCGGTAATTTGCTCACAATTCTTTTGTTCTGATGAACTTCAATATCAGCCAACGTAAAATATTTTTGCCATTAAATCCATAAAAATTGGGAATATTTGTGAAATTTCGGAATTTTCTTGGCTTTTTAGTTTCTTTGGAACTCACTTTAGGAAACTATTGTTTGGACCAAGCGAATAGTTCTAGCTTCGATCAGTGTTTTTCAAAGTGCACGATATCGCCCCCTTGTGGGCGAAAGAGAAACATCAGGGAGCGAAGAGCGAAAAGGGGGCGAAAGAGGGGCAATAGCACATTCTCGAAACATTAACCCTTTCTCAAAACATTAGTAGCACATTCTCGAAACAAATGGTACAAACAAAAGTTATGTTGGGAACTGAGCAAAGTATTAAAAACACTTTACGTCATTACCTGCGTAATAGCTATTATTCTCACCAGAAGAAAAGAGCGATTGTTAAACAGTAATTACAAACTTCTTTCGGTCATCGAGACTGAAAAAAAAAATTGGTCATTGCCAAACATATTCGGTCGATGACCAACAAATTACCGAAAAAAAAAAAAAAAAACTAGGTTCCAGTTCAATGTCAGATGAAGACTTCGAATTTTGCTAGGTATACGAACAATTTTCCGGAGTGCTGCGACCTTTATCACTCCGACTCAGATATGGGCCACGTATCACACCACTGTAGTCAGGGGTGCCGGAACGTCGCAAAGGCAGGGGGCAACTTTTTCGAAGGGCATTTTTAATACCAACGCAGTGACGTTGCGAGAAATTTCAAAGGGGAGGGCCATAATTTCCACGTTTTTTTCAAGAGTATTTTTTCGGCAGAACTAATTTGAAGCTGATTGAGAATCAAGAAAGGCTTTAGGGGGGTCCGGGGGCATGCTCCCCCGGAAAATTTTTGTAAATTTACATGCTGCAATTGCTATTTTAGTGCTTTTTGAATAAATTTCAGGCAAATTTTGTTTACATTTTTTTACTTTAATTCTGAGTCCTTCGCCAAATATGATGCATGTTGTTCGTACATTTTCGATTATGCGTGCATAAGGCGTAAGGCTTACATTGCTATCAAAGAGTTTCGAAATAATGGAAAAATTGTATACATTAAAGATATTTTTGAAAATGGCTGGTGGGAGGATGCATATTCCTCATCCTACCCCTGGCCATAAGTTACAAAAACCATCAAAAGAGTCTGGCACATTTTAGTCATTTCGCGCCATTAATTTTGTTCTCTTTTGCTAAAAGGCAGATTCAAATAGGGGGGCCATGGCCAGTGGTGTAAAGTAACGAAGTAGTTTTACTTAAGTACTGTAGACTACTTAAGTAGTATTACGTGGTAACTGGTACTTACTTAAGTGATTTGAATTTTGACTGCTTATACTTCTACTTACGTAGTTTAATAAAAAGTAGGCTAGCACTGTTAAAGTGGTTTTGAAAATGATAAGTAGTTACAATTAAGCAATGCATTGTGCAAATCATGAAATCATGGTTAAAATATAATTGGCAACACTAGTAGTTAGTATCGTTTTTTTTTTTTTTTATAGAGAAGTTTTTCCAGCTTTGTGATTTAAACAGTTGTTTCTTGTTTGTTTGTATGGCCTGGACATTGGGCTTGCGTTTTGCAGAAAAAAACACACTTCACTTTTATTAATCTGTTAAACTATCTTAATTATGCTTTAGCATCAGCAAAATGCCTGTTAAGATTTGAGTTGTAGAAGTTATGTTTTGTCGAAGTTCAGGTTCTCGCAAACGCTACATTTTACTTACGTATAGTAGCTTCAACTTGACGGTACTTTTTACTTTTACTTGATTAGTTTTCACACTCACTACTTTCTACTCTACTTCAAGTAGTTTTGGCCATTGGTAACTATATTTTTTCTTAATTAGATTTGTTGACTACTTTTTATACCGCTGGCCATGGCACAATGCCCCCCTAAATAATACGCTTCTGCAAACCGATTAAGATATGCATTGTCTCGTGCCTTTTTTCTGACGTACGATTAACGGACGAATTATATTAAACGAAAATGTGGATTCTGTGATTTCGCCGTTCCTTACTTTTACACTTAACAGCTACACCATGGTAGCACTAACTCCTTCACAGCTGCTGCTCGCCTGTCTGGAAACAGCGGGTGAGAAGCGATTGAAAATGACGTAATAAAAACTTAGTATCGTTAAAAGCACGAAAAGTTACGTTTTTATGCTACTACCTACTAATACTGACTTTGTCATACCGGTACAGAGCCGGCGGCAGAGCAGTTGACTTAGGGGGGGCCAAGCACGTCAATTGGGGGGCATGGTCCCCTCCTTGGCGCCGACCCTGTACCGGTACAGGGAAAACCTAAATTCCTGACCATCAGGCCTACTCGCATTATTTTTTTCACAACTCAAAGTTCAAGTCAGCAAAAAAATGACGCGAGTACAAGTCCTTAATAAACATTACGAGTTCTCAAAAACTGGAATCAAGCCCTACTAAAGCTGGAATAACTGTAGAAAATTGAAGCGGAACTGAAACTACTGATACCTTCGCTATACTACACTGTACAGAGCAGACGTGTTACTTCGTTACTATTCCAATGAAATGCTAAGGGCAGTACTGCCCCCCCTTGCCCCCCTAGTCAAAAGGGCAGGAGGGGCAGCTGCCCCCCTGCCCTCACCGTTCCGGCACCCCTGACTGTAGTCATCCTTCAGGCCTATTAATATGACATATGCTGTGCCACAGAAATTCTTGAACGTGAGCCACCACAGACGTGTTTGTCAGATTGATATCTTTCAGGCTCTGATTATCGCTGCATCTGGATCTGGCAGTAAACGCTTTGGGTCATCAATCCTTTTTATTAGGCCAACTTAAGTGAAGTTACACTCAGCCACTCAATGTGGTCAGTAGGCTTAGAGTTAAGATTTGCAGAGCTTCTTTGCTTCACTTTTTTACGAAACTCGGACGTTTAAAGGTGTCAATCGACGCAGTTAAATTGATCACATCATTTTGTCGCTGACAACCAAAAACGCATGTAATCTCTCCATGCAATATTTCATATTTTACCATAGCTTATTGCTGGCGCTTCGCCATTGGCCAAATGGGCAATGCCCAGGGTCTCAGCTAACTCTAGTTACGCCTCTGCTCGATACTAAAAAAAAAGAAGTTTAAATGAATCAGCACCTCCGTTGTTTTTTGTAATTCGATTAATTGCAAAATTAAATGGCAAATTCAATTGCAAAATTAAATTCACGATTCAAAAACTCAGATGTAAGATTTTGAGTTGCTATAATTTTCTTCAATTTCCAACACGAGTTGTTGACAATGGTCGCCTACGACCTACGTCATATTCCCGGGTTTGCTTTTTTCTCGCGCTTGTTGATCCATGGCTCTGACTTGATGCCGTCAGTCAACACTTTGCTTGCTAAAGGCAGTTTAGAACAAATTCCGTTTGTCTGCTTGAACCAGTCTAGTCTAGCCTGCAATTCAGCTAAGACAAAGCTGCATGACGGACATTAGAACGAGGGAGAAAGTTTTAAGATTGCTGTAGAGTTGATAGATGATGAAGTGCGGTAGACCAACCTACTTTTGTTCATTTTGTCATGGTGTGATATCATTTTCAGTAGAAGCAAGTTTCGTGATTTTCAAGTTCTGTTAAGTTTAGCACTAAGCAAATGAGCATGGATTAGAAAAATAGAAGTACAAGTCCCATCGTTTGTACAGTAAAACTTTTAATCCTAGCCCACGTCAGAAACTTATCAACTTCTGACTTAGACTAGAGTGAAGCAATTATGATTTGGACTTCGTGGTATGTCCTCTCAAACATGCATCAATATGATGCCCTGAAAAGTAATTCATGAATTAAAATGCTTACCAATAATACCAATATACCCTGTAAACAGCAATAATTCTGTCATTACCAATACCATGTAACAGCACCAATTTTGTCGTGCTCCAGTAGCTAGTAAACAAGTTAGTGAAAATTCTTGGCTGCGTATAAATTGCGTAATTTGATAATTTAGCGACAGTGAACCCGAGATATAAACGTCAGCACGAACGATCTCATTTTGATCGATCTTACTAATTTCACGCTCTCTGAGTCTTTGTCATTGACCATAGAAATCAAGCAGTGGTGATGTTAAACTGCTTAATAGACTAATTATAACAGATGAAGTAGGTAGATAATATTTTAGAGATTTACGAAAATCAAGATTTAAAGAAGATAATAGTACATATTTATTGTTTTTGTACTTGTATAGCCACCAGTTGCCATGTTTCGATGTGCTCATTTCGTTGAGATGGCAGTCTGTTCGGCGCTACAGCAGTTAGCGTTTATTATTTTTGCCGACTTAAAACGCTGGTTTATCTCAAAAGTTTCGCGTGGCAGCTATAAAAAAAGAGATATTGTCGGATGAAGATTACCGCTGTCGCAATTAACCCAACTAACTTAAACACGGAACCTAACAAAAATTGAAATACATCGATAATCGATTTAACGTCCAATTGCTAATTTGCGAAATTTTATAAAACTGCAAGGCTGTGATAGTTCCGCTTAGTTTTTGGATAATTTGTGTGTACAAGATAGGCCTTTATCAATTAGCTTTACCGTAGTAAATCCGTGCTACTAGCTTATACGTAACCTGCATTCACTGCCATAAGCTAATGTTGTTCTGAGAGGCATGGGTTGTTCATATCTTCGTACCGGTAATCGTTGAGCAGGCTGCACCTTTATTGCAGATTGAAAACACCGCTGATAACCATGTGGCGATTTTTAACCCTGTTGGTTATTAATTTGTTGTTTGTTATCAGTTGATTGATTGTCGCATGTGTTAGGCGAAGAAGATTCTGCATGACCAGCTAATCAATAAAACTTCGGTCATGATTTAACAGATACCTGTGTTTGATTGGATTAATCACTCCGTCCTTGAAATGTAGATTTAGTTCAAGCGATTGTGCTGCAAATGCAAGACAGTTAACATTTTACAAAAACAAAACAGATAAGTGATAGAAGCTGCTGGTAGAGCTCTCTTGCCATTGCGCCATAAACAAGTTGACGCCAAGCAGCAGGGGGGTTGATAAGCGAAAAAATTCTCTGGTCTAGTTGGGCAGTGCGTGGTCCAAACTCTTAGGAAGAATGTTACTAAAAAAGAATTAACAGAGTTCTGAAAGGCATTTCGCCACTCTATGCCGGGAGGAGGAGGGATAATTCAGTGTGCCTAGTTTATGCAAACAAAAATACATGTCAACAGTTGAAATACCAACTTGTTTTCGTTTATCTTGTGTTATTGAGGTGATGTTACTTGCGACAAATTATAAGCTTAAATTTCAAGGTTGGTTGTATTAGCTTGAGCTTTCAACGATGGTAAAGTTTTGGTAAGCACATTGGTTTTAACTCCTTTAGGGAATATGACTTTTGCAAACTTTTTACGTTTCTATGACAAAATGTCAGTGGGAGCTGTATAATCTGCAGATAAAGCAGCAGTGGCATGTTAATGCACGTTATTACAAAGGACAGCGAATCGAAGTATAAGCTGATTCACTGCTCGGATAATGCCACCGGTCGATGTTTTAGCTTTTTTGACAAATTTCTCTTGGGATGCTGAATGAGTCATAGATGATGTTGGAGTGGCAAATTTAGGTTATGAATATTACGCAAGGTATAATAGCTGCCAAAATAACAAGCCTACTTCTGTTTTTACGTAATTATTATATCTTAGAGGCAATTTTGTCGTTTTAGGTCTGGAAAAAGTTGTGAAAATTGCTGTGAGCAATTTATTATGTTTTGTTGTAAATAATGGCTGCCGCTGTTGGTAACAGTGTCGGGTATCAAAACGATAACCGCGCTGAAGAGAGCCGTAATTATCAGAATTGCGTCGTTGCTTCAAGTGGACATCCTTTGTACGAAAATTGTGTTTTTTCGGATTCTAACAACGCAACAGTTTTAGCCCAAGAAGAATCCCGTCATTTGCCCAGCACCTTACCGGCAGCTACTGATCGTCGTTACAAACACAACACACGTTATCGCTACAGCGACCTACCTACCTCAAATTTTTCATCGCAACCGGAAGTCGTTGGAGAGTCAAACCAGATTCTTCCGGAAGACGAAACTATTCCCAAACGTTTGGTTTCCACGCAAAAGCGATCTTCCTTTCGTTTAAAAAATCTCGCGAAAAAAAGCATGGGGAGTGGCAGCAGTGTTATGAAAGAAACAAATGACGGAAAATCTGGCAAGAAAATCACCAAAAACAAGCACCATTTAAATGCCGATTCAAACAGCGATAATGGGGGTTTTGAGCCTGGTACCCCTAAACCTTCGCTTGGTGTTAAAGAAAAACTCCGGCATTCTTTGGATAAGATTAATTTGAAAAATACTTTTCGTTGGAGTAGTTCTGATAAGTTATCAAGCAACGCCAGAGGCTCAAAGTCAAAGTCAAAAAACAATAGAAGGTTAGTAGGTTCTGAATTGGGCTTGGGTAGTTGAAATATATACTTTGAAAGATGATGAGAGCAATAAATGCGGAGTGTTTTTATGGCTTGCGCTGCATATCGTAAAAACGTATTTCAATTGGTGAGCGACGTGTAATGGTTTCAGCCCCAAACCGTATCATTTGAAAAGTCGTTAACGTTTTATAGTTGTTCATTGGTTTTAGCTTAATACTTATATTTCAGCTTTTAGACTGCCCGCGGGGCTGCCAATGCTCGTTATTGTAGTTTCCATTGCATGTATTGCAGATACAGCGATTCAAGTTCTGCATTTCTTTCTTCACAAACCACTGACAGCAAGGCATCTCCTCAAATAGTCCAGAAAAAAGCACAAACGAACAAAAACATCCAAGGTTTATCGCGAATGGTCAGAGCATATCCTTCAGTGCGCTGTGAAAGTGCTGGAAGTGAGATAATCTACGAGCATGGGTCAGATTCCTCTCAAAATCATGATTACGTAAACCTTTCAGACAACACCAAACCGTACACTTTGCAAACGAATGACAATTCCTCAGGCAGAAGGTATGCCACTAATAATAATGAACAAAATGGATTCTACTCCTCTCGTGCTTCAAACCAATACCATGAAATGTCAACACTGCCAAGTTTGCAAGCCTGGAAACACAAGGACACTGCTACAAAAGCAAAAGGAACGTGGAAAATGCTTAAAACAACCAAATCGAAGCAAATTCCGGTTAAAACCGGAAAAACGTATTCGAGCGACCCAAATTTTCAAGCTTCCTATTCAGACTATTCAACTGTTTCTCAAGCTGTGGAGGAAGAGCTTCCAGTTATTCACCCAACTGAACCCTTAGCTATGGAACCCCCAAAACTTACACCCGTTTCAGGAAAACTGCTCATGAATAAGGTAAATACGTTTTTCACTGTCAATTTAAATCTTGTTTTGTTTTTCATTGTCTTAAAAAATCTAATTAATATTGATTTACTGAAGGGCGCGTAGGACAGGTCGCATAAATAATTTATCTATCATTCTAATAATTTCGCGTCAAGTTTGCCAACCTTTTCAAAAACGGCCTGCTTCAAAACTGTGCTTTTTGTTCATAAACAAAAATACAAATTTTTATGCTCTTGAGTCAGTAAGCATTCTTATGAAAATCGCTTCGCATTTAGTTGAGTCAGTAGGCTAATAGTACGACTAATTATACTCAATGCTGTAACATGAGAATGAAGTAAATTTGATTTGAATTCCATTAAGCCTTTTAAAAACCATCAAGCTGCATTAGTGTCAATGAACGAATTCCTTTCTACTGCTTGTGATTGTGAAGAACACTAATTTTTTCTGGAAGCCAAGCTTGATTTAAAACCAAAAATAAAAAACTTCAATGGCGTTGTTCTTGCCCAATCTAGTATAGTATAAGGTAGTACAAATTTGCTGTATTGCCGCGATTGTGAAAAAAATGTGGGACAGAGGTTGCTTTGAAGCACACATTATATGAGTCCATTACTTACCCTTGGATCGTTACAAATCAAATCAAGGTTGATGGAAGTCAAAGTCATAGAACGCTGCTTCAAGTACACAAAATAAGGCTATGCTTCCCTCTACTCTAGATGGACAAGTCATTAGACGTCAGAACTCCTGAAGCTATGGTTATTGGCTTATTAAATAAATAAACGTATCGTTCTGACTAACGGTGGAATTAATTCTAAAATCCCACGATGCAAAGATTCAAACGATACGGTCATACTTATTACATCTTAAAAATAACCAGTTCTTTGGCTTAGGGACTAAGATTTTAATGACTCTGTTTGTGGAAATAGCATTTCCAGTCTGTCATTTTCTAGGGGCAGCTGATGTATTGGAGCAATTTTTGTTTGTGGTATCAGTGACAAATGAAAACTGAATTGTTGATTTTTGGTGTAATTTTTTATCATGCGGTTTATAATCTTGTTCCTGGAAGTAATAAAATGTTGATTTTTCTTTTTGAATTTCTTTTGACGAGATTGCGATTAACGCGCTGTACAGAGGTAAAACAAAGCACTCCGCTTTGCCGTTTTCTTTGTTATACTTGCTTTTGAATTTTTTCTAGTTTAACTTACTTCTTGGTCAGGCGAACCAAACAGTGATAAATATGCCCATAACCATGAAATTAATTACCCGCACTCATCCACTGAAACTAATGTCTAAGGTTGTCTTCGTTGAACCTTGCTTCCAGGAGGCTTTCCAATTTTCTAAAAAAAGAGTTAAATCTAAGCGGTAGTGATAGTTTCCCGATGTTTGCTTCATTTTGCCGAGAAAACACCAGTTCTTCAAATTATACGAAGAAGTAATCTTGACGTGGCTTCAATTTTTATATAGATCAGACATTTTTGTACGCCTGTTGCACCATTCCTTCCTTTGACTCGATTCTGAAAATAATTAAAAAAAAAAAAAATCAAAAATCAGATCTTCATTATACTCGCGGTATTTCACCGAAGGGTGTAATATCTAGAGAAAGGGCTCATCTCCGCGGCTTAGCGCCTGCGCTACACATCTTCGAAGAAACGTCGCAGCGGGAGTGAGCTGTTTGCGATCTTGTGTCCGATTTGATTATCCCTGGAATCAAACCCCAGGCCTCCCGCACCGTTAACGGTGCTTTAGCCTCAACGTTAACCCGGCGGTTGGAAGTAATTTTGATTTCTTTGTGAAACGGAGGCGAAGTTGAAGGCTTCCTCTTGATTTGCTGCTTTCAATATCACCTTGGTAGCACCCAGACGTAATTACATCAGCGCTCACATGTAGGTGGACAAAAATAGGTTTTTATGGCTTTAATTTGCTCTTTCTGAGTCATTAACTCGAGAAAGTGTAATTATTACGAAGTTCGTCTTACTTTTGACGTGCTTAGAAGCTTGTATTGGTGGGAATTCAGGTTTATAATGGTTGGGGTTTATTGTCCAGTAATTTTCTCCGGGTATCTGGTATTGAGAAGACGAATTGTTTTTTTGTTTTCCTTGTTCTCACATAACGTGTTACTTGATCTTTATTGCGCGCTAAAATTTCCACACTTGCTTATCAATGACGCAATCTTAACCCCGTCTGTCACCGGCTCTGGGCTCATGCGCAAGGCTACAGTACAACAGAACGAAAGCGGCGGTTTTCACTCTTACGTTTTTACAGCTGCTGTGTGGTTTTCGTACAGCAATATCACATCACTAAAGTATATGCATTGATTTGGCGTTATGGTTAGAAACAAGCCTTTTCGTGATAGACATAATGATTCAGTTTCGGACGCTGGCCATTCATTTAAAAACCCAAAGGTATATACTTTACTACGTATGATGAATTACCATAGATTACCACATCTGTAACGTGAGCTCACCTCATTTGAAATAGTTACGAAGAGCGTCATGTTGTGCTAAGTAAGGTTGTACGTGCAACTGTGTATTGCAAGTCATAACAAAGTTGAATGTCATTATACAAGCTGGTTGTAAGCCATACCTGTTGTGAAAAACTTCAGATTGTTTCCGAACTTTTTGTATTGAGATAAGTTGGTCTATCGGATGTATATTGTACAGGACAATACTTTCCATTCATACAGCCTGTAGTTGGTGGTTTTCGAGCGAACACTGCTTCAAACCAATCTGTCGCTATGTGAATTTGGCAGGCGACTGGTGGTCTTTTGGAAACATCGCTTTTGTTTCGAACTTTTGACGCGGCAAATGAGCTTAGATTGGTGAAGTGAAATCGAAAGGTTGCTGGATGTTTCTGAATAGCGTTGGGTCGTCACAGCAAATTGCTTTTTAACCACAGCTTTCCCAGAATAATAAAAACATGGGCTTTTAAACCAGAAAAAGGTTTTTAATCACTTTTATTTAATTTTGTTTTCGTACCATTTCAACTTGAATTGAAAGTTCTTAAGACGCCTCGATAAATCAATGAAAAACTAATTGCCAGCAATGTCAAGTCTTAAGACCGTTAAGAACCAGCTTTTTTATTGCTTTTTTCGGTCAAAGGTCTATGCTTTAATCCTTTAACATCAGCGACTTATTAGGAAGGAAGTAGTTAGGCTTGATTATGTGTAAAAGTTAATACGTACAGTAGCATGGTTTTAGTATAAAACGTAATAACCCGAACAAAGATGCCTTCGTTAGAAAAATTTTGGTCACAAGTTTTGGGCTCAAATGTATCAGATTTGGGTTACAAAAGTCTATCATTGTTTTAAAAGTCTGCTTTTTTGAAAGGTTATGTTTTTTAATGCACAAAATTTTTTTTTATGAAAATCTACTACAGGTCTTTACAATATCTTACTTTTCGCCTCAATCCAAATCCATTGTTAAAATGTAATTTTTTAAGCAACCAAAGTGCTTACTAAGAAAGGAATAATGACAAATTCTGATTGGTTTTCTCCGCATCTATCCAAACGAAACTCTGGTTCAAACCTTTTTTGTTGATAAAAAAATGGTGGAAAAATATGAATTGTAATCTGTAAACCAATGAACAAAAACAAGAAGTTTGATGGGTGGCGTTTTCATTTTTTAATTCCTACTACAAATAAAATAACCAAGGCAAATTTATTTAGCGAGCCCCCCCAACGGAAATCCGTGGCTTTGTCTATGCAGTTCCTCGGCCTACTCTTAGTGGCTAAAGTGCAGTTTTCTTTCTTTATTAACAATGGTTACTGTATTCCAACGGAAACGTTTCTTTTTAAATGTTTCAATTTATCTTTGCTGTTTTATTTATGATTAAACTTTAAAAAATTTCCATTCATCCTATTGACTTTCAATAGAAGTTAATTGAGAGTTCTTGTTTGTTTTAACCCTATTTAATAAACCACTTCAAGTTATTATGGAGTGACTTTTGCAAAATAGGCAAAGTCCACGGTACCTGTGACCTTTTAATATCTGAAGTGCTACTTGTGTAAGTGCTAAGGAGAGTTAATGTACTCAATACACTGGTGTAGTAATTTGACTGCCGGTACTTAAAGCGATTGCAGGGCACGATACATTTTGACTATAATTTACGGAGTTGACTGCAGTACCTTATTAAAAAATCGCTGTATTAACTCCCAACATTTGCTCTAATCAATGACAACCAAATTAGATCCCCTGCGTGAATTGACTTTTATTGTGGTAAAGGCCGATTATCTCAGTTGTTGAGCACACGCTATCGGTGCGGGAGGCCAGGGGTTCGATTCCCAGGCCTGTCAAATCGGCACAGTCTCGCCAACGGCTCGCCCCCGTTGCGACGTTTTTCGGAGCTGTGTTGCCCAGGCGCTAAGCCGCGGAGATGATTCCGCCACTCGTTACACGCTTCGGCGTAATACAACGAGTGTAATGAAGATTTGATTTTTTTAAGGATTACGCGTCAATGTAAATCTTAGCTTACTAATAACATCAGAAGAACCTGAGTACGACTCCATTTTCGCTTGCCGGCTACTGACTTGTCAGAGACTAATGCGTGCAGCAAAGTTTAAGCAGGGAGCTTTAGGCCATTTGTTCCTGGCAGTATACGATGTTTGTGGAGTCTTATAGCGACTGGTATGAGGTACACAAAAAGTTGCGTTGCCCGTCACAACTTATTTTTTGACTATCATGGGCCAATAGTTTTAATACAATTATTCAAGTATTATTGAGACTGAGAAATTTGTTTTGTTGAAGGATGCTGAGAAAACGATTTTACGACCCACTGCCTTCCGTCCCACCCCCGTTTCAAATCATAACTCCCCCCTTGCTTTTCATGGTTGTGAAGAGGATGCGTGGCGAAAGACTGATCGCGGTAAATGTCCTTTTGGCTTCAAATATGTAGCATTTTTAAAAGCTTACATATTAATAAATTCGTTATCAGGACTTGTGCGTCCAAATCTATTACTTTGCCTTTTGTTTTATCGGAGCAGAAAGTTGAAACAGCGTTTTCGCTGCGAAAATTGACTGGTATGTGCAGAGCAAACAGAGAGCAATTTGTAATGTGAGATCAGCTATTTCTAGCTTGTAGCTTCAATTATTTTTGGTTTTTGTAGCTGAAATTTCATCTGAACGCGAAGCATCCTCAAGACACGAAAAAAGTGACAGTACAAGCTGCGATTCAAATCGTTCAGATTCGGGTACGTGCGTATTTCCATTTATATTTCTGCTGCAGAATAGCAGCGAAAACCAGCATTACTTCAATAGCACACCGCTATCCAAAAATCGAATTAAAGCTAAAACGACCATTCTTATAAAATGTGCGTTTAACTTGACTTAATTGTGGGCTTGTGTTGCTGTTTGCTGGAAATATTTGGTGGCTTCAATTTCTAATCAAAGGCTCTTTTTCAATAGCGTAACTAGGGGGGCGGCATTTTTGGATAAGCTTTATGTAATTTTTTTCCTAATAATTTTGAACGGCCATTACTTATTTGCTATATCGCTTATATGCTAATCGTAAATCATCTTACTGTGTTGCCCAATGCCCAGGTGCAAAGTTGCGGAAATGGGTCCCGCCATCTCGTTTACGCTTCGGTGTATTTCCGCGAGTATAATAAAGGTTTGATTTTAATGTTCATTATGTCACCATTGCTTACTGCTATTTTCTTCGTCATCGCATTATTTGAATCGCTCAACACTCAGCAAGCCTCTGCTTTTACACATAAGCTGCAAAAATATTTTAGCATTTTCCATAGGGACTTCATGCCCTTTTTCGATAAAAAAAATGCGCTAAAATGAGCGTTTTTTATGTGAAAACCATAAAAATTCGTTGGCGGCTGGAGGCTACGTCCCCAGACCCCCTTGGTCTCCGGCGGCTGGGGGGGTTCACCCCCAGAAACGCGCTTGTCCCTCCCACACGCTTGGCCAAATCCTGGGTGCACCACTGATACTGCTCTATATTTGAACGTGTTATTCTTGTGTTGACGGTACGAATATGAAAGACACTAACTAACTAAGCCGGTTAACACACACTAGCATCCAAAACATTGTTGTAGATTGCAAGTCAATGCGCTTTGATTTGACGCATATTTTGTCATGGAGAATCGATGGCCGCATTTGAAGCTGATTAATGCTGAAAAAATTGATGCTCTTTTGGGGGCGGCAGAACCTCTGGCTACGCCACTGCTCTTTCTCGAGCAGTTGTTAACCCCCAGAATTTACAGCAGGACTCTGGACTTGTGCTTTTGCTGCCATGTATTGATGTGAACGTAAAGTATTAAGTTTAATCGTATCAATCAATGAATATAGAAAAAGTGATCTTCATGAAGTGAATGCAGTTCATTAACTGCTGTAGGTATGACAGACAAACTCTCGTGGTTTTAATATTTTCATTGAATTTTTGCTAAACCTTGTTTTCAGTGCAAATACGACATTTAAAATGTACGAGCACACGTTATTTTCAATCGTCTGTTTTAGTATAAAACTTAAGCGTTCTTTGCTTATTTGACTTGTTTAGATTTGGCCTAGCTTGAATGACTTATACAAATAAAGCTTGAAATTGCGATCAAAACATAGAGAATGTCACAGCTAGCGGCATATAGATAGAATCACTGGCTTAAGCTTTTGCGGTGTGTTGTGTACTTTAAAGGTGTGTTGACCGATACGCGACTAGCGACAACGCTGCAAAAATTATAAAGTAAGTGAAAATAGAAGATATTCCCCGGTTATCGCGTGATCGCTAAACAGTAAAATAAAACAAACGAGGCATGATAAATTATTGCCGCGTGTCGCGTTGTTGCCTGTCGCGTATCGGTAATCGCCTATCGCCTGTTTATTGGAAACTGGTTACATTAAAAAAACAACTTTTTGCAGTAGTTGATCTCTTACATAACATGTTATGATAAACATTTCCGAAAGCTCTTAAATATTAACTTCGTCAGTGAAGGTTTATTGCGATAGTAGACTCTGCAGATTACGGCTACTGCTGTCTTGCTGTCTTCACTTTTTTGCAAATCTTAAACGAGGATGGATATGGTGTTTTTGCGTATCCATATTCCTAGAACAGATTTTATGCTGTAATGGCTATACAACGCGTCATAGAGCACAACACATGAAACAACAAGCATTAAACTCATGTGGGATTTCAGCTTGATATCAGAACTTCATAATCTAAATTAATAACTCATGCATGCATTTAATGCTTTATCGCTGAAAATGCGTTTACCCTGTCCACAGCCAAAAATCCACCTGTTTATTACATCAAAATTAAATTTTAATGTCATAGTCACTTTTTTCAACTGTGACATCAAAATTCCGATTATGATGTAAAGAACCCGTTGCTTTTCGGGGCCAGTTAAACTGGACTTGTGGTCAGGGTAAATTATGTTAAATAAAGTCAAGGTTAAAACGAACTGTATTAACTGTCAGTGAAGAACCCCTGAAAAGCTGTTTGAATAAGAACCCCTGAAGAGCTATATCTTCTATTTGAATAAGAACCCCTGAAGAGCGCTCAGCGCGAAACAGTTTGTAGGGTAATTTTGCCAATTGTTTATTTGTTAATTAGCTCTGGACCTTTAAGGTGTATTGAGGCACTATTTTGGTTATGGTAACAACCTTTTCCCGTTTCTGTTACTTTCCCGTCTCTGTTAACTGTCAGTTATAAATGATTTGCAGGTGAAAATTTGTCTTGTGTTTTCTGTAAGCGCTATCACTATTTAAAATGTGAGTGAGTCATGGTGTAAGGCTGTAAGCGATAAGATATACGGATGTGTCGCCTAGATAAATTCTGGTTCTAGTAAAAACTTATCTGTTACAATTTCATCTGGTTTTGGTTACGTCTATTTGAAAACATTTTTTTGGCTTGTTTCATTTTTAGCAGTTAAAGGACTAAAATGTTTTGAATCAACTGTGCTACTGCTCTGTGATAATAAATCAGCTACAAATAAAACGTAAATGTGTAGCGGTGCTCCTGACGTGTTACAATGTGGAGTTTTCTTGGCTGATAGCAATGGACTTGAATTTCATAAATAAATAAATAACTGAGGTTATTTTCAGATTTTATTGAACTGAAAATTCAACAGTAATTGAGGGAGACTGCGAAGTGAGCTTGCGCTCTTCGAGTCAGCTTTTTCAAATTTTTGCTATCAAGTTACCTAACATTTTAACCACCGGTTATTTCACGGATGCTGCTCTGTTTATGCTGAACAAGGAGCACCAGTTATTGTTTTTTTGCTAGTCTCCCATGTTTAAGCTAAACAAGGGTCACCATTTTTGCTATTTTGCTAGTCCTCCCATCGTACAGGATCACCTCGAATGGTAAGCAACGTCTGCCCATGGGGAAATAGGATTTAAGTGTCTTGGTAACGACACCAACGACATTGTAGCTGGGGTTTCAGGAAACATTGAACTAGGAATTTTAAGTTTTTGTTACCACGTCAGTGATACTCAATGACTTGATGCTCTGATGGCTTACATACCCTCCTACTTATTTTTAAGTAACCTGCTACTCATCGATGATCTTGCACTTTTAATGCGAGGGCTGTCGCTGTTATTTTAATACTTACGTTGTTATTTCAAGTCGATAATCTTACTTTGTTTATTTTAAGTCTAATAACTTCGTTTTTCAAGCAGTTCCTTCGGCACTACTAGTAAACTACTATGTAAAATCCTTGGTACCTGCTTGTAAAATTATCGGTTATTTAAGTATAATCTTCTCTAATGAAAGGTTTGTTGTACGCTTTTGAAAGATTTACAGAAGTTTAACAAAACTCTTTATCTAAAGATACACCCTGAGATCAGTAGCAATTGGAATTCCAATGTGATGTAATTATTAAATTCTTACTTGAATATTTATTTTCTAGTTTTAATTATCAACCAAAACCGCGTGGATTTTGTGTCAGCTTGTACCACAATCCAAAACGTTTTAACAAGAAATACTGTTGCTGCGACCAGGAATGCTTCAAGGGAAGGGGGATTTATCGTGTTGCTGAGGCACTTAATATGAGTAATGCATGAAAGTATAGCATCTTAATTCTTAGTGTACACAAGCAACAGCTACAGTTTTTTCTTGATATGGAGGTATTAGGGAAGGACGCTATTGCCCCAATCGCCCCTCTAAATTCACCCCTGATTATGACACTTATGTGAGATTGTGAGTCTGGCGAACCAGTACCATTGAGTTGCGTTTAATTTTGACCTCTTGGTTCACCCATAACTTTGTCCCGATATAATGCTTCTCTTCCCACGGTTGTTAGCAAAGTTTTTTGTGTGGTTATAGCGTAAAAAATTGTACTCACTTGAGCGCGAAGCCAAGCATTTTGTGATGACGTTGAAGTACTACCTGTTTGCTTGAGTAAATTACATCATTCAGCTCGTGGTTCTATTTAATGTTTGACAAAAAACAACAAAATGTCTTTCAACTTTTACCAATCCAACTTTTAACGTTGGACTTTTGTTAAATAAGCACTCCTTGATTTACGATAAAAGTTAATATGTGATAGCTAGAAACGACTAGGCAGTGCAAAAATTTTATGTCTCAGCTTTCTACAGCCATATTTTCTGAAGAATCTTAACTTAAGTATAAACATACATGTTGTACACACAGGTTTGCAGCCTTTCAATAACACAGCAGTAATGGGTTGCTATTTTCGCGAAAATCTTAACAGAAGTTGTCAAAACAAGGCGTATATTATTTCAAAAAGTTTTGGAAAATTGGTTTGTTTCGAGTAAACAGTGCTTGAAATTAGATTGAAAAATCTAATTTGATCACGTTTGTATCTCACATTCTCTAGCGTTTGAAAACATTGACTCATTAAGATGTTTAAACTTCAAAGCACTTTAAAATTTTGCTACAAACAGGCGTTGCGATTGGTTACTAAACCAGTCACGTCATTATTAAAATGATAGCACTATCTCTTGGGAAAACATTAAGCCGTTCTATCAACGTAATTTGGCCGTTACGTTTATGCAAAATGCCTGCAGTAAGCTGACTGTAAGTAGTGCATTAAACTAAATTAAAGCCTCCAGCTTTGGCCTTACTTAAGGCTACCTTTTGTGCGTAATGTATGCATTATCATAAGCAGAAGTGCTTTAAGATCATACCCTGGCAAATGAAATTGCCCAATGGTTGTAAGCCACAACTTAACTGACCCTCATCATCAGTTAGCCTGTCCTAATCAACGACATGGCCTAGCGGTACTGCGCGCATGTTAAAGATGCTACGTGATGGGTTCGATTCTCCGCTGTCGCCATCGCAGTTGACATGTACACCGGGTGGCTGCTGACTCGAAGACCGCCAGCTTGCTTGGGAGTCCCCGTCAAATATTTAAAAATAAGGTCAGTTATTTATTTATTTATTACGCCAAGTGATGTTTAATTTTTTAGGTCGTCATTCCGCCACCAGTATTCCCGTCGGGGTTGCCATTGGCAGCAGTTTCAGTTGTTCCGGTTCCGAAGGCTACGAAAGTGCTCGCATTCCTTCATCCACCAATCACAGCGCAGTACATGATCACGAAAGCAGTGGGGTCGAGGTTTTACCTGTTTTTTCACCAAGGTAAACTTACATAGTTTGTAACTTGCAGTTTTGTTGCAGCTGCTGTAACCATGTTGCTGGAAGGTTGTTGCCATGTTTATAAGATTTCAGTGCGCACAGTGACGTTTTCGTGTATATTGCTTTCTACCTCATCGGGTAGAACCTGCAGGTTTAGGGCTATGATGTTGCACTTTCTTTTGCTATATGTTAAGCAATTTCAGTGTGAAACAGAGCGGGCAAAATCAAAAAATTTTCGGCTTTTTCTACTTGTATGAGGGGTCATGTGTTTTAAATGTACACCAATATGCTACCAGTCAGTAGAAAATCTACTTAAGCCATTCGCTATATGTACCAACCTTTCTATTTCAACGTTGAAGGCACGAAGAACTGTAAGCCGATGGGCTTGCTATGCTTTGGCCAAACTACCGCCTTGTTGCAGATTGCTTTAGTTTCTCGATCAATCGAATAGTATTACTAGATACTTCGTGTTGCTACCTGGACTTTGGTGGTCGCAAAAGCTTACAATTTCAGCAACAGCACGCTTCAAATTCTTGAATAGCCTATTGCAGGCTAAAACACAGTGCAATAGCAAGCAATGCAGGTTTTAAAAATGTCATAAGCCATTTACTTAGGCTTGAACTTATTTCCTTAAATCGTATCCTACTTTGTGAATTAGATCGAGAACTTCGTCTTTTAATTGACATCACTTGTAAGAAGTTAAGAAGAGCTACTTACAATTTCTGACATTTTTGTGATTTTCTTTACATAAGACGCTCTATAAGTAGAGCAGCAAAAACTAGATTGAAGAGAACTTTCGAATCGAATTGAGTGCAGTTGGCCTAGTACGTTTTTTTTTCATTTACCAGTTACTTGTTTATGCTCATCACTTTGAAAGGGCACTATTTGAGGCATTGTATTTTTAACTTTGACGTTGGCATTTACACTTCTTTCGCTTTATTTGAAAATAAGCTTTAAACCTCTATTACAAATTAAGACCAGCCAAAATCAATAAAATAAAGACACACAAGCTTAAAGTTTTAGAATTTTTAAATGGAAAAACTATGTTCGTAACAGCAGGCAATGAAATTTCAAATTCGGAGGTAAATATTACTGTGAACTGCTTGTGATTTTTTGATTCCTACATATTTCCAATTTTCTGGTCTTTAATGCTAATGGTGACTAATTGGTAGCCGTTATCGAAACGTTATTTTACGCTACCAAATTTTTCCGCGGATATTGCCACTTTCCTGAAGGCATTGATTGTTTTGTACTTCTTAAGGAAATTATCCGATGATACTCTCTTGAGCAACTTGGAACTGCGAGTGCGAGAAAGACAGAACCAAGTAGAAAACTTACGAAAAGATTTTGAAGATAATCAAAAAGCCTTACGTGATATGGTAAAACCTTAGCTTTAGTTGCTTTTGTGAAACCCGCTACTTCTTATTCAGCTTTTGAATGAAAGCAAAATTTCTTCGCGTTATTGTGACGATCACTGCAATTTTTTTCTCAAAGTTCATTCCATGATTAACCAGGGGCTGGTCCCAGACTCTATTTAAAGGGAAGGTTTGTTTTCATGGTTTTAATATATGGACATTCCGACGTCTCAAGTCATAATGTTACACAAGCACTACGTGGAACTGTGTGCTGTGATATGGGTTTCAGAAGGGGGTTAAATTTACACTAGCACCGCACTACTGCATTACAGATTATGGCATATCTTGAATCCCACTGGTGCTTGACTTCTTTTTTTAGATATTTAACTGAATTACATTTGATAATGGGGTTTTGATAGTTCTGTTGATTTTGGCGTGTCATTCGTACAAGCTAACACTATGTGGTATTTATTTACGAGAAAAAACTGACGTGTTTTTGTGTTATTAGGTTAGAGAAGAGCCTAAAGTGAAAAACTCAAACACACTAAAGCCAAGAGAAAAACCAGCAAGCCAAATAAAACTTCAGGTAATCGTTTTACATGTGGCTCAGTGATTGATGCTTTTGAACGTTATTAAGCTTTACCGGTTTTACGCACTACCACAACACTGCTGCTGTTGTTAGTCAGTGAATTTGCTGGTTTACTGCTTTAGCTATTTCGCCGGAGTTTCTCACATAAGCAAACAATTGCCTTGACTAACTCGAGTTAAAATTGTTTTACGCTTGGCTCATTGTAAGTTATATCTCCGTGAAAAATGACTTTCTTTGAAAGATTTGGCTTTTTAGTTACATTCTGATGCTTAGTCTTCGTTTTTTCATTAATTTACCGTTTCTTTTGACTTTTTCAAATTAGATTTAGTTGACCGCCCAGTGCTTTTAGGATTAAGTTCTTTACTGAGCGATTTAAAAGTACAATTGGAAAGCTAGTCGCCCTTTGCTTACAAGTAAATTAATCTTTTCTTTTGTTGAAATAACTAATTGCTTTTTCTGTTTGTTGTGGCTATCTTATATCCGCTTTGGCGATTTTTTAATTGATAGTTGTCTTTTTGGTTTTTTCGTCTCGTTTCTGTTCGTAAATCTAAGGCTTTTTACCCAGTATTTTTGTGCTGACCGTTTAAGGAAAGGCTCAGCCAAGTTTTCAATAAAAATTTTTGAATGACGTTTTCTTGCTGTAGATTTAGGAAGCATGCTAGATTGAATTTCATAACCCATAATAGACCTTTGCTTACCATGCAGGAAAACTATATTCGGTGAAAGTGTTTTTTCATAACGGCCAAAATACATCGCCATTCCGTAGACTTTAACAGTTAGTCACAAATTATACAAAAGTCATTCGGATAGTCGGAGGCGGCCGTATGTACATTAATCCTTTGCAATAACCACCATTTTTCTGTAAAATGCGCTACGAATTTTGTAAGCTACAGTATTAGCCTATCTTCATCGCATTACTTTTGATTGATTTGTATAGTTAAATGGTTTTCGTAGGAAAAGTAAAGCCACAGTAAATCTCAAAACTAGACGTTTCGACAACATAGATTCAGCTGTCATTATCATCAGTAGTGTATGCAAGGCAGTACGTGCATACACTGCTGATGATGACAACTGAATTTATGTTGTCGAAACGTCCAGTTTTGAGATTCACTGTGGCTTTACTTGTCCTTCTTAAGCTATTTCGTCCCATATTTATTATATTCCGAAGTAAATGGTTTTCATTGTTAGATTTTCGAATAATGCTCTGCACATGTTTTGGCTGTAAAAGTCGAAATTTAATTCTTAAAAAATACCATTTTGACTTATAGCAGAAAACTTGAATTGCTGAAATTCTAAATAGTGAATATAAAGCAAGCTTGTTTCAATTTTTTTTTTTAATATAAAACTTTTGCAAAGTTTTTGCGTGGTTGGACCTTTACCTATAACAAAGTGGGTAGTTCTCAACTTCGTTGATGTTTTTTCTATGTCAAGAACGAAGTTTTGTTGATAATAATATTCAACTTTCTTAAAATCAGATGGCACAACACTCTGGAATTGTTTGTATTTAATTATAAATAAAATCATTTTTGATCTTATTTGAATTACTGTCGTCTGTCGATAAGATAAATAAATGAATTCATAGAAAATACCTAAAACGTTAAGCATGTGTAAAACTAAAACAAGTTCCTTTCCAATGAGATTAAACAATGAAGGCTTTTACCGAAGTCTATCCAGTTTGGCTATTGGGCTAAGAGAGTGATTTAAGCTTACAAATCCACAAAAAGAATTTCAGTTAATGAATTAAACTTGAATCTGACCCACCAAGATCTTAGGCTAAATCAAAGGTAATAAGAAAGGGAGTTACATTCAAGTTCAATTAATTAATTGAAATTCTTTAGGTTTATTATTCCTCTATATTTTGCTAATTTGTAAACGTGCCTCATAATTAAGCTACAAACACTAATCAACCCTGGGCGTAACTTGTTTTTTGCATGTTTTAAGGCTTTTGAGGGGCTTGATTTGGGTCTCTAAACATGAAAATCAGGTTGCAAGAATCAAGAAAAATAATGGTGGAAAAGTGTTTTTTTTGTTTTGGTACCCGTAGAAGTAGATCTATTTTGGATCTCAATTGGTTTCTTTTTGGCATCTAACGCTTTACCGTTAAAAAATGCTGTTTGTTGGTTCCGTTATGGCTCCATAGAAATATGAAAAAAGAAGATGCGCAGTACTTTATGTTGCAAGTTGTGAAGTTGAGTAAAAATCGCAGTTTTCATTCTAGCTTGTATGTCGCTAGCAATTGTAGCTAAGAACGTGTTTGTAAGACTTTTCACTATCTTGGTTCAGATATTGCTTTGTTGTATTTTTGAAACTCACGAAATTGTTCTGCTTCTGAACTTGTTTACCTAAACGCGCTATGGTGTTTGATGTTGAACCATTTCATCCTATTCTTATTTTTATGTGATACGTGTTAAGAGTATTGAAGTTATGATACGATTAGGTTATGTAAGGCCTAAAGGTATTGTTCCTCTCAATATTTTATTGTACTTGTCACGGCTTGTCTTTTCCTATCTTTTATGATCTATAACTTTTTAAAATTTATTAAACTTTTCCAATGCTGGCTTTGGTTTTATATTTGCATTTGCGCAATTTTGATAGCCTGTATTGTTTCATCAGTTGCGACCCAGCTTTCTGATATCCTCCCTCATTCTCCGATAACCTTGTTTTGCGCTGAAATAACAAGCTGCAAAAAACTATTTTTTAAAGCAATAAATAGTAAAACGACTTGGTCCTTCCTTGCATGCTCAATATAAATATAGTGAGAATATAAATCCGGAGGAGTGATCGACGTTCGTAAGGTCAAGCATTCTGAAGATGAATGTACCTTTTACCTGAGTGCGGCTGATGAGGCCTAATAACTCGAAACAGCGCTGTGCTGCTCTATGGCACACTATTAAAGCAACTTTTGGATGTGTGGCTGTCTGATACTGTTTGACATGTTTGTGCATGAAAAAATAACAGTTTATTTGTTGTGACGACATTGTTCAATTTACATTGAGCTTTTGCTTCATACAACTGCATCTTGCTATATTAAACCAGCTTTAGCTTTATTAATTCTTTTTGCCTTGCTAACAGCGCCGAGCTTCGGTACACGAACACCAGGTCGCCGAACAACAATATCGTCGCCTGCATCAAGAACAGAAACAACTTCATGATGCTAACCAAGAGGTGAAAATCCTCAGTTATTTGCGTGGTGTCAGTTTCAGTAAAATTTTGATCGATTTTTGAAGTATAAAATTTAGATTCTTGATAAAGCTAAGTGAAAATAACAGAGCCGATGTTTCAGCAAACATTATGTTTGGTTTGCGTTTCGGTTTAAGCTAAAATCACTATTGGTCATATCGAAATAAATTGTGATGCAAGTTCAACTTGATTCAATACAGATTGAAAATGATTTTAGTTGAAGTCGAAACGTCGTATTTAAATAACATTGGCCCTGTTATTCGTACGTTAGTTTGATCGAATTAGTTACGCTTGGGTTAATTTTGACTTGCATGACCAACTGTGCTAGTGTATGTATTTGGATTTACGAAATGCATAACTCGCATTTGCTTGGGAACTGATTAGGTGAAGACTACTTCAAACTTTGTTAAAAGCTGGCTTTTGGTTTTGGTGGAAGCTGTTGGTTATATATTCAAAAACTAGCTTCCAAAAACATGCAGCTGTTCGGTATTGTGAATTTAATGTAATCAAAGATGAAGGTTTGGTACTACCTTATCTCCTATAATATCAATATTTTTTGAAAATGAAGTCATCGGTGGTAGAACTGCTGTACGTACTGCGTTAGAGCTGCTGCTTATACTCCTACGTACCGGTATTTTGATCTTTTGTAAACCTTATTATTTACCTGTTATGTTAACTAATCTGTGTCTGATTGTTTTGCTGTGTTTTTATTTTAATTATCTATGTTGTGTTTTACTCCTACGTACCGGTATTTTCATCTTTCGTAAACCTTAGTAATTCCCTGTTAAGTTAACTATTCTGTGTCTGATTGTTTTGTTGTGTTTTTATTTTGATTAACCATGTTGTGTTTCTTAGTTGGAGGAGCGGATAAAGTCTATGACTGAAGCAATTGACGCTCATTCTCGACAAGAAGATGCCGCGGCTGTGATGCGTGCTCAACTTGAAGAGAATGAAATTGAGTTGCAGCAGCAACGTGGAGAAATTTCTGTGCTGAAAAGACAAATAAAAGAAAAACAAGAAGAGCTCACTCTCCGCTCCAATGAAATCTTTGCTCTTAAATCCCACAATCGTGAACTAAACTCGCATCTTTCGCGCAGAGAATCCGAAAACCAATCCCTTCAAATCCAACTTAATGAAGAAAATGTCAGATTAGTAACTCTAGAGCAACATCTAGCGGCTACTTCGTTGCATCCAATTACATCGCCAGTTGACGCTATTGCTTTAACTTCAAGTCTGTCAACGAATGAGCTTCCAGTTTTTCAAAATCCTTCTGCAGCATATTCAAATGAATACACCCAAAATTGCAAAAGTTATGGTATCACACAAGCTGCTAATACGAATGCAGAATTTTATCCTGGGGAAAGGGAAGAGTTATATCGACGTTTAGAAGCTATTGAACTACAAATGTTTCAACAAGAAGAACTGTTCGAACGAGAGCAAAAGCAATGGGCCGAGGACAAATGTAAAGTGATAAAATATCAAAAGCTTTTGCAAGAAAACTATGTGCAAATGTACAAGCGCTCTCACGTCCTCGAGCGAGAAGTTAAACATCTAAGGAGTGAACTGCAGAGGGCAGGAGTGAACGCAGTACCGTGTGAATATTTTTCCGGAAGTGAATCAGAGGAAAAACAAAACCTAACTTTCCCAATGGAGATATGAATTTTAATACTTGCTTCGTTATTTTTGAGCCTGCTTTTCAATTGCTCTTTTGCAGTATTTTTTTTTTACAATTGCCGGTTTTTAGTTGCATTATTGCTGCACGCACCTTGCAGTGCAGTTGATGAACGATTATTATGTTTTGATTGATTGCTTTTTCATTTTGTAATTAAACTTTCCTGCCAACTTTCTAGTTTTCGCTCTGAATTTTGCTACTTTCAAGCTTAATTACCAGCTTATATTTTAGCTCAGTGGTTTTATAAAAGGTGTTTTGAGTACGATGCGTCCTTTTTTGGGATAATGCATCATCTTTACGACTTAATAGTAGAATTGAATTGCGAGCGTATTTTTTACCATCCGTCTTCACTTGAAATAAAATGAGACCAGATTGTTGGTAACTTATTTCTTTCTATCGTACAAATTTCTTAAGTGTAAGCCATTAAGTATGTTAGGTTATTGCCTAAGTATATTATTGAATCAGGACTCGTGGGTTATATGAGTGGTAAAAAAAGCTTGTTTAATGTGCAGAAAAGCTCTTAGCGTTTAGAAAAGAAGAAAAATTATGTGAATTTAAAACATCAAGCATTCTTGTTGCTACCGGAACTGATTCTTGCAAATTTATTTCGGTTTGTTCTGTGGCAATGATGTAGGGAGTTGGGACAGAGGGTACAAAAACTAAATTTCATCGAAAAGAAAAAAGCTGTTTTGTTGATTCAATCTTTTGGCACATTCCGTCAAAGTATTAATACATTATTAAACCGGTAGAGTTGACGCCAATTAATAGTAAATTTCTAGCCATCAACAATTCTTGTCACCATCCCCAGTGTGTTTTAGGCAGCAGGGCTGCTGAGAAGATTTTTGGGCTCCGAGTTGAAACGTCTATGATTAAAGAGCATCTGCAGAAAAGGTCATTCGCCCCCGGCGGAGGGCCCTGGGTTTTCACCCCCTTCTCAGCGCTGCTGCAAGGCAATACGAATCTGTAGCGTACTGCTTAGCATACACTGCTGATGATGGCACCTAAATCTATGTCAAAATGTCGAGTTTTAAGAATTAACCCGGCTATATTTTTACTTCTTAAGCCGCATTCGCATATATTAAGTGTGTTTCCAAAGTAGCCTGCAGCTATTTGCAAGAAAAGCCTAGCCAAAAATCTCAAGTCCATGCATTTTTTTTTAGTCGTTGACTCTTACAGGGAATGTTCTGAGGTGCTTCAACTAAGGTAGTGCCACCAAAATACCTATCTTTGGAGAGGCGAATGATGTCATTTCAACGATGATAAGATAATGTTTGCAAAGCTGAAGTAATAATTACTTTGCGAGGCTTCATGGTTGACCGCAGTCATAGCCAAAACTATCGAAATTTGAAAGAGAAAGGAGTTCCGCATAAAATGATACGCATTTTACCATACATGAACATGAGTTTTGCGCGCATTTCATACTTCTAAAAATGTAGGCAAAGCCGTGCGGTGGGCATTATATGACGTCACGAAAACGTCACCGGCGAAGCACCTGCTACTAGGTTATAAAAAAACTGCGCGGAAGTTTTTGATGCTGCACTGGATTGGTTTAAAAGCAGAAGTAAGCATGATTTAGTAAATAGTATTTACACCACAGGTTATACAATTTAAATCAGAGAAGCCAATGGACGAAAGTCTATGAACATTTAGAAGAGATTGGCAAGTTTTACAAAACTTCGTAAATGTTCATGTAATGTTACTAGACCTAGCTTTCCTACGCATTTGCATCGAGTAAAGTTCGATTACATTAACTGCTTTCATGTGGCCCGAAAATCTTACTCAGCGTTCACTGTTAGCAATTAAACAAATTTCATTTGCATTTGAAGTTAAACATTTTTGCCGAAAATCAATCGTCCATTAGCCCAGAAATAATTGTAATAATGTTTAAAGTTAACAAAACTGCGCACGTGATGAAATGAACATTTTGTGATGATTGAAAAGTTTGGTTTTTACGAATTTGAATTACAGACTGGTACAATTTGTTTAGAGCGCATTGGTTCAGGGCCGTAGTTATGCATTTTAGCTAGGGGGGGCTCATCACAAACGGTTCGATAAGACGTTTAGTTTAGTCGAAAGAGCGAAGGATGTTAGGGCCGAGCCTCTCAAGGAGGGTCTGGGGGGGTTCTCCCCCCAGGAAATTTTTTGAAAATATAGTCAATTTCGTGCATTCTGGCGCATATCTGACGAGATTTTTTGGTCAAAATTAAAGTAAATTATTGAGAAAAACTTGGGTAAGTTTAGTATCAAAAATACCGAAATAACCATTCCGTGAAATTTTAGTGTTACGAACGGTTATGTTGGTGGACTAGTAAGTAATGCCAATTTTGGTCCGTCTAGGTCCAATGTCCTTGCTGGAGTGCGTATTACTCGGTATTTTTAATGTTATTTATTCTTTAGTGAATAGAGCTGTGCATTGCGCTCTCGTTCAATAAGTTGAAGTTCGCCAATTTTTTAAGGTCCCAGGTTGAGTTTAGCATTTATTTTCAAGTTTCACTACAGAGTCTTAGTTTTTTTTTTAATTGGGCGAAATAACCGAATACTTCCGTATTCTAATTCACATCTCTGCTTGTAATTAAGGCTAACAAACGCAGTGCCCTTACAGTTAGGGTTTCCAATTTTTCGGACTTTTTATGGAACCGGGAAAAATTTTACGCGAAACCGGGATCCTGGGCTTATTTTGTATTAACAAAATTGGCTAATTTAAAGCAAATTATATAGGTTTACCACTCTGCATTTTTTCTGCGGACGCCCATGGTTGAGCAGATGAAACTGCAATAATAGGATAGGTAGCTAGCTTACTACCGTTTATTTAAGAAGCGTACCGGTACTAATAAGTTTCCTTTTCTTATGCCCACGTTAATCACAGCTACTACTAGTCTGCTTTTGTAGAAGTAGTAGTAGTGTTTTATTCAATGACCATCACAAGTACATAGAAACAACGCATATCACGACATTCGGTCGAAAAAAAGGTAACAGCGACAAAACGTTAACTGTTATACAACATGCAATATACAACCTTACAATGAATTTAAAAACTAAAAGAAAAAGCATGGTCACTGCACCTAAAAAATTCAATCTTCAATCAAACTTTTTTTGAAACCCAAATTCTGCACTACCCAGAGACTAGGCCCGCAACCTGGGAAAATCGGTTATTAGTGCGTTTATATATTACCTTCTCTTCTCGCCCCCACTAGACAATTTATAAGCATTTTCTACTCGTAGCAGGCCTGCCGGGGACTATCTAGCTAGGACAAGGTCAACTATCGACAAATCTACTGTGATGTTAAGACCAGGACTTTAAAACTCGTAAACGCAATTGTGACGTAAACTGAGCGCATTCATAAGACAAAAATGATTCATTTATTAAAACAGTAGCAATATGGTAGCAGTATAGCCGCTATCTCTCTGAAGCCCGTATCCCACTGTGCTGCGACTGTTTTGCGAATGCCATTAAAGCAGTGGCGTTAATCCGTAAAAATTATTGGGGGGGATGAAACATAGCCATCCCAAGTTGCACATATAAATATGCGTATAGGCCTAGTTGCGTAGCTGCAATATTAGCCGTACTGCGTCTTGCACGCATCACATCCGCCCAAGCCTTTGGTTACTAACAACCAGTGGTGTAGCCAGGATTTGTGCAACGGGAGTGTGTTTTGTATTGCAGAGACGAACACAGCAAAGGGGTACGGGGGCGAAGCCCCCGCCGCTGAGAAAATTTTACGATTTTTAAAGCCAAAATAAGCGTTTTTGGAGCATAGGCCCATGATTCAATGCTTTATCAAAGTTGCCCAAAGGGTTCCAGTTGAGGAAAACATGGTGATTTATGTAATCTAAATTCTCCCCGGTAGGCCATCTTCAGTTTAAGCCCCCTTGCCTTGAACGTCATGTTGCTTAGCTTTGAATAAGGGGGGGTATACCTTATTCAAATTTATTTTGACGCATAGGACCTCAGGCCCTATATACGTCAAAATAAATTCACTGACTTCTCTTCTAAAGTTGTTCATTTTATTCTCTGCGCGTTTGGCAAAAGCAGGGCAGACCAGTTTCAAAGTTTTTGGTATTACTCGACATTACGAATGAGGTGCTTGTCTTTTCGTTTTTCCCCTGTACTTGCCTAAAAATATGTGGGCTGCATAACGAAATCTAAATGGTTGTAGCGCTTAAATATTGCTATAGTCTTAATTATTAGCACCAGGGCTATATGGCTGAGTACTGAACTGTTGACGACAAACGTATCTTCATTTTTCATTAATTATAGTTTGTTTCTACGCGCTATTGCTGCTACACTTAAATGCCCCGCATTTAGCAAGACGACAAGAAACAAAATGTTAGGTTGTTTTATGGCGCTTTTTAACTTCCACGGTTTTGTAGCGCCACGAATGATTTGTAAATACGACTTATATCTCATTCACCATTTCTATTTCATTCTCCACGCTAACCCTGGTGCTGAGCGCTAAGCTGGGTAGCTGTAAATACCATTTTTTTGAGTCTTTGGTATGGTTCGACCGAGTATCGAACCCAGTCTCCCTACTGCAAAGCGAACGCTCGAACCACTGGGCCATGCTTTTTTTTTACTGTCAGCAACGCTCGTCTTTTTTTTTGTTTTCTGTATCTCTGTTCTGCTGCATAAAGAAAGCAGAGCTTTATCTTTTTTCTGCAATGCGAACGATTGACGGTTGTCCTTGTTGATTAAGCGCGTGAATAAAAAAAAGGCTGTAGCAATCCGTAACCATAGCAAGAAACGGGAAACCATTGAATCCGCAAGATAAATCGTCAAAAATAGCAGCGTACGATAAATTATTGGGGGGGGTGCATTCCCCCCGCATCCCTTTTTAAAAAATTATTGGGGGGATGCATCCCCCCGGGATTTACGCCCCTGCATTAAAGTGAGTATGCCACTGAACCACGACTGTTCTGAATGAGACGCTAAACAGTCGCAGTGGGGGGGGGGTGTTCAAAATAGGGTTACGTGGTTTTGTGAGATAAACTGGTGCTAAAATTTAAAAAAAGTTTAATGCCCCCCCAAGCCCTACCAACACTTTTTTTCGTCGTTGTTCGGTTTTGATAAAAAATTTGATTTGAAGTAGAATCATCAATTAATCAAAATTTTAAATACAGCGTGGATAGAAATAGTGCTCGCTGTACATTTGCTGCATTCCAAAATAGAGCCAGTAGACACTATGCAACAACACAAAAATGCTGGACTATGAAATGCTTTAGTTTTTGCTTCGAAGTTTGATTGTTTTTTTCTGTTGAGCGTTGCAAACCGTTCTGGAAAGTTAACATCGTTGGTTGACATAAAAAATTTCATTTAAAGAATAGCGAGAACTGAAAAAATTCCATCACACTAGACTTCGTTTTCATGAACTTTAAATAGTTAAGGCCTGAAGCAAGTTTCCTGCCATACGTCACGTTTCATTTGCGGCGTAGCTCGCTCTCCGCCTTCTTTTTGACCAATCAGAAACCATTATGGTTGTAAACAACAATTATCACACATGAAAGGCGTATTTTCCATATAAAAAAGGTAAAAATCAGCTGTGTTGCGAAAACTGTACTTCTAGCAATCTAGCTCATTGTACACAATTTATAACGGCTCGAGCAGTCTGTAATCGTTATACGTACCAGGTACCAGCTTATTTACTTTAAATATAATTATAATTTGTACAGCTTAAGTTTGTATGAAAAGATAAGCCTACTTTTTGCTTCAATCTTTTTTGATTCGATTCTTTATGGCAAGCTGTAGGCCTATGTCAGTAAAGAACACTTGGCTTGAAGATGAAGTAGTAGATTAGCAGCTAATAAGTTGATCATGAACAAGCCAGTAATACCTATACATTACTGTAGTTTAAGCTAGCGTACGTAGTAGGCCTACTGTTTAGTTCCGTAATACTTCAGCGCTCTTTGATTTTACGACTCTGTTTGATCGCGTTATTCTATTTTTTTCTTTGTAGGCTATTGCTGTATCCAACGTTCCTAACTTTTTTTTCTTTTTGGTATTCATTATAAATCGCTCATCTTCAGCTGCTTAGGGAATAAAAGCGATTTAGCAGTATTTTTGCTTCTTCCAGCTTCGTTAACGCAATCGATTTTCGATTAGCAATCACAAAATCGTCGCCAGCCTTTGCACCCCGTACATTTTGGAGCTGCGAAGTGCATTTTTCGGGGAGAGGGAGAGGATTAGCCGAAGTTTTTTCTTATACTATCTAAAAAAAGGTCTTCTTGGGGGGGGGGTAGAAATGTTTAAATGTGCTGTATTGAAAAAACTTTGTTGGTTTAACATTGTATCATCAAACATCATTTCGACACAGAATACCTTTGGGTGGGCTAATTCTTGGCTGATACCGCAACAGTTCTCTACCGTGGCATACGGCCTCGAATCACGATCAATGAGGAGATGTAGTCGATGGCCGAAATTACAAATATTACCGACAGATCTTGTCTACACTTCTTGTTCTTCTGTCTTCTCTTCACAATATAGCTTTATGTTTGAACGCAAATTTGGTTGACAAAAACGATTGAATTGCATCTAATTAAGTTACAGCGCTGATTCACAATACATCTGAACTTTGACGGAAGAAAATTGATATAAAAAAAACTGTATGCTTGTTTATTTGCTAGTGGTTTAAAGTTAGCCCAGACCCGTATAGGCACGGAGGTATAGGCACGGTAAATGAGTTTACGCATGTAGTACCGGTATTGACTGCGAAACTCAAAGTTTCTTAAATTAAGTTTATTGCCTAGTTAGTTTCAGCTGGCTCTATAGATATAGTATGAAACACATTTTGTGGAAAACTATTTATTGTGGAAAAGTGCCTCTTCCAGCTTTAATTGACTTAAACCTGTATAGATTAAAGACAACATTTGTGTGAAATATGCATGCGAAATTGCGAACATTTGCTCGAAAAGAGCTTGCAATTCGCAATTAAACCTTGTTCTTAAATGTTTTAGGCTATTAAATTAAAACAAGACCTCAAACAATGGAGTTGAATGGTCAGCCTCAGTCACAGTGTATTTGTCATTGCTAACGGTGGAACCACTCTCTGTGCTCAGTGTCCAGAACGAAAATCAGAGCTTAAGAGTAATATTTCCATTTATTATTTTTTTACAATTATTTTTATGAAATTTACAAGGATTTTCTAGCATAGGTGGGCACAAATCGCTGATCCGATATTCCCCTTATTAGCGAAGCTACTTTTTTCACTAGCGGATTAACTGTTCAGCTGACGTTAAAAACGTTAGCGGACTGGTTATCGAAGCTAATTTTTTCAGCCAATGCGCTAATCCGCTTGCACAAGAATAGTTGCTACCGCGGTTTTAATTAAGAAAAGCCTTTAAGTTGCCATAATTTTCCCGTTTTTTGTGCCAGAGAAATATCTACCGGTACTCTTTTAGCTAGGCGCTTAGCTCAAGCAATAATAACTCCGTCAATGACATCATAATGCTGAGCTTGCGCAATCACTGTTTCGACACTTAAACCGCATTATGTACTTTTTGTTAATTTTTTCTTAATTATTCCGAGCTGGACGCTTAGCATAAAAAGCCTAACGTGAAAAAAATCAAAAGATCTTTGCAAGGCGTTCTTAGGTATGCCAAAACCGTACGAAGCAGAGAACCGAGCAGTGTACTTTCTTGTTGGCTTAACTACCGTATATAACAAAGTCCTGGAAAAGCTGGATTATCTCGGCGTGCATGAATCAAAATCGAAACGAAACAAACTTATTAACCGTGTTGGGCAGTACCGCGGCACATATTCTTGTCAAAACCCCGCACAAAAAATATATATAGCTTGCATTGCTCGGTGTCGCAAACAATCATTATAATCATTATAGCCTATATGCATGTATATATATATAGCCTACATTTGTAAATGCACCAAAACATTGATTTCTGAAAAAATGGTTTTTACTTTCTTTGGTTGAGTCAGCCCCTCCTAAAAAAAGTTTTGTTTACGCGCCTCTTCGCAAGCAAACTGTTAACAATTTGCTAAAACATTTATTGGCCAGCGAAGGTTGAATAATTTTGATACACCACTTTAGATACGGTAGTAGGGTAGACCAACGCAGTATGGCAATCATTAGGATTTCGGACAAACTCTTTCATCGAACGAAATGGGCTACTAGAACACAATATTTTTGCTACGCGTTTCACGCAAAATCAACGCAAAAGCACAGCACTCATTCAGATCGAATGTATTCACTACCGTAATTTTGTCGAAAAAAAAAAAAAGAAAACCAAATTTTGTTTCGTTTGAAAAGTATCAAAAATCAGCACCGAGTATCGTTATCGTTGTTATTTTTTAAAAAAAGTACCGTTATCGGTACCGTCCTTACTCTTTTTTGCAAAGTATCCGCATCGATATTGTCGTTACGGCAGGTACTTTTAAAGTACCGAGTGCTTATCTCTGCTTATGAAAGTCGTTTATAAGAAAACCGTGGTCGGCGTTGCTTTTATGCACGTAATCGTCAGCTTTATGAAAGTAGGTTTTGAATTACAGAGTGCTCATATGCTTCAGATCAAATCTTCATTATACTCGCGGCATTACGCCGAAGCGTGCAACGAGTGGCGGGGCCCATCTACGCGGCGTAGCGCCTGGGCAACACAGCTCCGAAGAAACGTCGCAGCAGTGGCTAGCCGTTGGCGACACTGTGCCGATTTGACCGGTCCGGGAATCGAAACCCAGACCTACCGCACCGAGAGCGTGCGCTTAGCAACTGAGCTAACGGCCGGTGTGCTCATATGCTTATGCTTTTTAGAACAATCAAGTATGATAATTTTACTTGTTCACAGTTTACAAGCATTCTAACAATGGGATGTACCGTACAGTAGAGTAAGAAGAAAGAAACAACTAAGAAAATTGAAACGAGAAAAAAAGAAAACAATTCATGGTATTAGGCTATGAGAAGGCCGGGGCTAGATGTCACAAGAGCTCTGGTTCCTTCAAAAATTAAAAAATTAAACTTATTCGACTTATCAACATTCAATTACTTCTCTAACACCAACAAGCTAAGAAATTTTGGTCAAACTGAAAAATATTGTCGTACAGTGGGACAGCACGTTTTCGTACTAACCCTCATCAACCGCATTCAGGCGAAGGTACACTCATCGTCCGATCCGATTGACTTAAACAGGACAATTATGCCTCAAGCTTTATGTACCGAAGAAAATTGAACTTTTGAGGTACGTATAGCTACGTCACACTCCAGTTGAATCCCTTTTGCGGTCAAGGTCAAACAGAGCCAAAAACAAACGTCCTTCCTGGACTACAGAATCGAATGCCACTCGACTTCCACGCGACGGCCGGATCAGGGCCAAATTAAGCAATGAGCAAACTGGGCAGTTGCCCCGTACCGCGCACTTTGGGGGCCCCGCGCATTTCAGGATTTTGAACAGTGAAAACATGTCAAATCAAGCTCACATGAAAATTTTGGGAAGTTTCTGCTGAAACTACGGCCTGCGGACGAGTTGACCTTTTTTTCTTTCTCTACACTTGATTTTGTGCGGAAAATTGGACATTTGCGGACGTGATGACTTTTTTTTGCTCTTCACTAGATTTTGGGCGGAAAAAAATATGGTAACCCTTCGCACTCTTATCTGCCCCAGGCCCCGCGGTCTCTTAATCCGCCCCTGGGCCGGATCGAAGATAAGCATCCTTCTCACTGACAGATGCATGACAGCTCTACAGCTATGATTATGGAACCATAGAGTAGGACAGCGCTTTTTCGGGCTATTAGCCCTCATCAACCACTCTTAGGGAAAGGTTCATTCATCCTTTAAAATAATTTGACCTTAAGCGAGACAATCATCCCTCAAGGACAAACATTCTAGGATAAACAAATCTTGAATGACGGTTGTTTTTGCCACAAAACTTGTTGATCGAAATTTATTAGACTTTTACAAGTGAAAGCCAACCTCATACGCCACCTCAAATCAAAGCAAAAAGCTTACGAAGATCATGGATTAATTCAAAGTTACTTAAACTTTCAAGAAGCAGCAGAAAAAATATTGAAAACTGGAGTTTTTAAAAAATCTAAATGGATTTTTTTACGTCAGACCGTTTAGCTTTGCGGATTTTCGGCAAATTTCAGTTTTTTACCGCAATTCCACAAATGTTTGCGGTAGAAAATCAATTTTGCAAATCCGCAAAAATAAACAAAAGTCCGCAATTTGCAGATTTGCGGTTTTGCGGACTGATTTGCGGAAGTGCCTAGCTCTGCCAATAACCAAGCATATTGCGACCTGCAACTACGTCAAAAACCATCGGCGAAAAGTGATTTCTGCAGGGTCAAAATGGATGCGTTTGGCCATAATGACGACCAAAAAAAAAACAAAAAACAAACGCTTGCATACTTTTTCTAGGGGCCACATAAAACCTAATGGAAACGAAAGTTTACATCGACTAGATCACGAAATGGTATGTGACAGAAATTTTTTTAGCGGCTTTACCCCCAACAGAAGCCCCCAAAATTCGAGTGGATGACGTCACAAAGGTATGCTAACGTACCTTTTCTAGGTGCCATATGAAACTTGGTGCAAACGAAAGCTTACATTGCACTGATTACGAAATGGTATTTGACAGAAATTTTTTCGGCTGCTTCAACCTCGGCGGAAGCTCCCAAAGTACCGGTAGTAGTTATGACGTCACAGCAAGTTATAACGTTACAGCGAAAATGACGTCATAATTCGAACTTTGGGGGCTTCTGCCGGGGGGAAAGCAGCCGAAAAAATTTCTGACACATACCATTTCGTAATCAGTGCAATGTAAGCAGCTTTCGTTTGCACTAAATTTCATGCGATTCTTGGTGAAAATTTTTTTCGCTGTGACGTCATAAGTTGAACTTTGGGGGCTTCCGCCGGCGGTTAAGCAGCCGAAAAAATTTCTGTCACATACGAGTTGGTAATCAGTGCGATGTAAGCTTTCGTTTGCACCAAGTTTCATAAAGTACCTAGAAAAGGTACGCTAGCAAACCTTTGTGACGTCATCACGCAAACTTTGGAGGCTTCCGTCGGGGGTAAAGCCGCCGAAAAAATTTCTGTCACATATCATTTCGTGATCTGATCGATGGAAACTTTCGTTTCCACTAGGTTTCATGTGGTACCTAGAAAAAGGATGCTAGCGTTTTTTTTTGGGTCTTTGGGTCCCCATTATTGCGGCCAAACGCATTTAATCTGACCCGGCAGAAATCACTTTTTGCCGATGGTTTTTGATGTAGTAGGTCGCAATATACTTGGTTACTGGTACCTGGAAAAGGTATGCTAGCCCCTCTCAGCTGCCGGTCTATCAACCTTGCATTTCGCAAAGGCGCGATAGTCAGACATGGTCAGATTGGTCAGACCGACGCTTATTTTAGTAGGCTTACTGGGCTTATTTCCCTGCTCTACTTATTTCGGATATGTGCTTATTGTAGTACTGTGCTAATTTTACTGTCGAATTTATTTCAATGTTATTGCTATAAGTTCTTTCAGCGAGTGCCCAAAACCTTGACAATATACCGTGCTATCAAAGAAAAATCAATCTTTTTTTTTCTTTGAAATCAAAGAAAAATCAATTACCGTACTATCAAATAAACTTTTGGAAATTGCATTGATACGATATTGTTTAGATTTGGCTGATCAACTGAAAAACGCGATATTTAAATGATTGCTACAAGTTACAAAGCTGATTTTTCGTTGTTTTTGTGTCAAATTATAATCTTATAGCGGCCTAGCGTTAGCTTCCGCTTACGAAAAACTCGTGTTATCGGATTAGCGTTAGCGAAACTAATCTTTTTGATTATCAGACTAGCTGTTGGCGGAGCTAATTTTTGCGTTAGCTGTGCCCACCAACGGTTTCTAGTCTAGTTTAGTTGATTGTTACAATAATAGTGAGCAACGTCATTATCTGTTAAGACATAAGACTATAACGCAGCTCGGTAGAGCTTATCCCTACTTTTATTTCCTGCATGTAGTTCTACCGGTTTAGCAATTTTTTTTAGTTTCTTGCAAGTTGCAAATCGCAAAAACAAAAAATTAAAAAGAGGCCACATAATATCTGATATTTTTCGGAAAGCAAGTAGCATTTTCGTGGACATGCGTAACAATTAACCGTGCTATTTTTTAAGAAAAACAAACATTAATTGAACCTTATTCAATCAAAGACTACTATTTTGAAACCGTGGTTGGAACAAGAAGTCGAATTGATTTTTCTCTGCAAACAATGCAGAGCCAAGGCAATTTCATCAGCACGTGACGTCGTTTAATCATGGTGGTTAAATCGTTGATCCAGAGCATACGCGAAGCCACACGTGTGACCGGCCTACGTGACGTTTTTGTGTTTATAACTTAGATCAGCGTCGACATCAGCATTCAGCACTCAGCAGCAGTATGATAGCGTTGCGCGAGATAGCAATATGCTCGAGCAGATAAGGTTTAGGTTAGGGGTTAGGGTGTAATCTACTAGGATAGTTATCGGTAATTTGTTTGCTGTGCCAAATGAGAATTGATATCAGAGAATTATGCAAACTGGTAAAGCAGCATGAATTGTAACATCATCGCTTGGCAAATTCAATATCACTGTCAATATTTAGAACAAGAAACATTGCTTGATAATGAAAAGAACGTTTTGCTCTCTTAGTAAGCTTCATGAAATGTTCTTTGCCATATCAGGCGTGAATTTTCTTAGCTCAATACAAAGAGCTACTAGTGATTAATTTCTATGGTGTTGACAGGTTATTCAGCAGCAAATGTGCAGAGACAGCTTTTGCTCAACGTTTGCTCTGTGCTAGTCTATTGTTGCAGTTAGGAAATGAAATGTTGTGTGGTTCTATGGCGCTTTGTAACTACTAAGGTCTTTTAGCGCCAGGACTAAATTTTGTCTAGAGTTCACTGACGTATTTTTATTCTCTGTTTATTTCATTCTCTGCACTACACTAAATTGCTGAGCGTTTAGCAAGTGTAACAGCAGATACCAGTTTTAAAGTCTTTGGTTTGACGCGACTGAGAATAGACCCCAGCCTACCAGCTTCCAAGGCGAACGCTCTCAACCACTAGGCCATGGCGCTGGTCCAAAAGACGAAGCTATTCTAGAGGTTTCCTTTCTGAAAAAATAATACCCTGCGGCAATTGCACGTTTCCATCTTTCCTGTCTCAGTCTGTATGCACAGAGAAGTTTAACTCAGACCCTGGAAGCGTGGTCTCGCTTAACTGTTAATGACACTGAATTTTACAGTTTTACGTTAGTGAAGGCTTGAAATAAGGAAATATAGTCATAAATAATTAATGCAAAGTTTTTCTTGCACAGAACTGCACAAAGCCACCATTAAAGTGCATTGGTTTTGCAATGTGACTAGCACATTTTGAGCAATTTTGAACTGGGCTGGTTAGGTAAGTTAAACTGTAAAGTAAGGATTTTTTACGAAAGTCAAGAGTCATAGTCTAGTCAGAGGATCAAAACCAAGAATTTGCAAGAGTTTGGAGTCTTTAGGGTCGGTAGAAACTTCTAGAATGCAGAATGTAGGCCTATAGTCTGAAGTTCAAAGCTTTGCACCAAACTAGTCTAGTACCAGTATGCTCTCTTGCTGCATACTGCATATCTAAGACATACTGGTACCAGTGCAAGTAGTAATAAATTGGCAACAAAATGTAAGCTGATGTTGAAGAAACTCTGCAGAATTTTTTAATCAGTTCTGTGCAATGGCCCTGGTAGTCCCTTGGCACATTTGCATCCTGGTATCTTCTGCCTTGTAGCATTCATTTTGCAATTCTGGATCACTGAAGTGTATAAAACTAGAATTAAGCAATGGTGTATTGCTTTTCAGGTTTGCTTTTTTTAAAGAAGCATTTGCTATGTGATGCAATCAGGCTCTGATAGATACTGGTAGGCCTACCATTAACTGTTGGTTAATTACTGCAACAAAGTTTTAAGACGAATACAGGAATACCGCCTTGATTGTTTTATGATTTGTGGATTTCATCATGCATTCAGTAAAGCATCTTATATCTTCAATCAAGAATGCTGCTCATATACAGAAAAATGTTGCATCCACTCAAGTGAGCTCTTTTTTCTCTCGTCTGTATATAATTTTTTATCAATAATTAGGTTGTTTCTTAAGCTAAATTTTGTTTATAAATCAGTTTCAGGTATTTTTTGATTGCAATCTTCATGCCATAACAATGTTCTAGTCGCTGATCAGTGACATAAGAAGTAAAAGCTGGTTGCATTCTTTTTGATTGATCTATATACAGGGTGACCCAAAAAGAACTTCCTGTTTTAAAATAAAAATGGTTTGTTTTTGAAGTGTAATTATTTCATTTAATAAACATGAGAAAAAGTGAAATACATGGACTTCCATTCAAGATTCAATATCTTTTTATATGTTTGTTTAAATGTGGTTGAATTTATTTTAAATTATTATTCATCACAATTAGTATGTCAATTTCCGAAATATGATTTAAATTTATTTCAAATTTAAATTCAAATTATCATAATATAGAAACACGAGCGTAGATGTAATTGCCGGACACTGAGTAACTTAAACACAAAAACTGAGAAAGTTATCAGTAAATTTAAATGAATTATAGCTATTTTAGAATAGGTAGTTACTTTCGGATTACCAGGCCTGCATATATGTTTATTGGGTGCGTTACTTACTACGTTCTTTGATCAATTATTACTTTTTTCTGCTGTGGTTTGAAGATACTATGCAATATGCATGATTTCTAAAATACAGTTGTTACTGTCTTAACAAGTGATTCCTTTTAACTTTTGTTCAACTCAACATAACTTTAACTTCGTTTTGCAGAGTTGGCGTACATATAAGACATCAATTCCAGTTGGTGTAACCCACCCTAAAAAGAGTTCCAATAATGAATCAAGTATTGACCCTATCAATAAGGTGAGGCTTTACTTATTTTGAAAAAAGTAACTACTTGTTTTTACATATTAAATTGTATGCTGTTCAAACTCTAGTAATTGCAATGTGCTGGTTTGCTTTTGAGTGAAACATGATTTATTTCAGGTCATGGTTGCCAACCGAGGGGAAATTGCCATTCGCGTTTTTCGAGCCTGTACTGAGCTTGGTATTAGAACTGTAGCTATTTACTCGGAGCAAGACACTCAACACATGCATCGTCAAAAAGCCGACGAATCGTACCTAGTGGGAAAAGGCTTGCCTCCAGTTGAAGCTTATCTTCATATTCCTGAAATTATTTCAACTGCGAAGGTATGGTTGCTTTTTAATTTAGTATTTGAGGTAACGAAATTTTTGGCATAATTCATTCCTTTGTGCGTTTAATTGAGCTATAGAAATAATGACAGGGACATCCCATTACTCACTTTGTTTGATTTTAAAACTTTATCATGTAAAGATCTCACATTTTACTGTAAACTTTTAAAAGCATAGCAATCTTTGAAAACGATGCCAACATGTTATCTATTAACTGTAGATAAACAATAAAATAATTCGATTCCCAAATTTTAATCAAGCAAACGGAAACTTTTTTGTTCCTAACTTGAATGAAATATAAAGTTGTTTTTATCGTAGAGAATTGGTGTAGATGCAATACACCCTGGTTACGGATTTCTATCCGAGCGAGCGGATTTTGCTCAAGCGTGCGTTGACGCTAATATCCGTTTCATTGGTCCATCACCCACAGTGGTAGGGCAAATGGGGGACAAAGTAGAAGCTCGAAAAATTGCTATTGCTGCAGGTGTATATATTGCTACGATGTTATATTGCTAGAAAAAGAAAATATTGTGAAGTTTACTTAAATTGGTCTCTTTCTACTGCACTAACTTATTATTTTGTTAAAATTACAAAACGATAAGTTCCAGTAACGCGAGAAACAATCTTTTTTGTGGTTTTGTTATAATATAAATAGCTTTTTGTATACTTTAAACAGGTCCTATTACAGTACCAACTTCGAGTGTATCTGTTGTCAGCATGAGTAGCTCAAATTTTGTAATGTGAGTGTAAATATACGAAAATTTGGCACCACATGAAACTTGAAAAATAGTGCCACAATTTGGTTAAGATGTGTGTACGGTAACTGTACGTTTTTTTGACGGAGTGAAGATTTTCATTAAATTCATGTAAAATTCAGTTAAAATTGTAACTCGAATTTCGCGTACAGCGGCTAAATCATCAAAAGTTTTAAATTATACAATAATATTGCATTCCTACGGTGGTATCGGTGATGATTTTACGATGATTTGCTTTTGCAGGCGTACCTGTTGTACCAGGGACAGACACACCGGTCACAACGTTAGAAGAAGCGCAAGATTTCGTTCAAAAACACGGTTTTCCCGTTATTTTTAAGGCTGCTTTTGGTGGCGGAGGTCGTGGTATGAGATTTGTCAACGAAATGTCGGTAAGAAGTTTTTGCCATTTTTTTATTTAGCACGGTTTAGTTTGCTTGGAAACAGTGGTCGATCAATTAAAATGCAAAGTAGCTACTACTTGCAATGTTTAGTGCCACAGAACTATTACCTGTGGTCTTAATGGTCTCACAGAATCTTCGTCGTCTCTTTCGCTATTCTGTTGCTTTTTATGTTCAATCTATGAAGGCCTTTTGCGGCATTTGATTTTTTGATCATTTAAGCTTACAAAAATTAATTAGAACTCCCTTCATTCAATTATTATGTGCGGTTTTGTTGAGTTACTTCCGCGATTTAAGCGGTTTGACCAGCTCGCAAAGCGCATATCATGCACTTATATTGCCTGAGGTGTATTGCAATGTTGTTTCAGGAATTGGAAGATAATTTCCACCGAGCAGTGTCAGAAGCTGAGAAGGCGTTCGGGAACGGGGCCATGTTCATTGAAAGATTTGTTCAGAATCCACGGCATATTGAAGTCCAAATTTTAGGTACGATTTTAGCAGTAACTTGATACCTTTTGGACATTAGCAGCAAAATAATTTGCATTTTTAGTGGTATTTTGAGGTTATTTTATTGATATTTTCTTTTCTAATGAGTACACTACGCTTGAAATGGGCTATAAACAATTGTTTTGTTTGTAACCAAAGCTGTAACCAAAACATTGTTATATCGTACTATGTTTGTTTTTGTCACAATAAAGCAGTTGTTTAATCTTTCACAGGTGATAAGGAGGGCAATATAGTTCATCTCTATGAGCGAGATTGTTCAATACAAAGGAGATATCAAAAAGTCGTTGAATTAGCCCCTGCTTTCAATCTACCGATCGGTCTCCGAAGAATTCTGGCTGATGATGCCTTGAAAATAGCCAGGCATGTAGGATATGAAAATGCCGGCACTGTCGAATTTCTGTTAGACCCTGCGGTAAGTACATAGCAACATCATATCGAAAGATTAAACCATCATTATACTCGCGGTATTACGCCGAAGCATGTAACGAGTGGCGGGGCCCATCTCCGCGGCTTAGCCCTTGGCTAACACATTAACACAGCTCCAAAAAATCGTCGCAGCAGTGGCTAGCCATAGGCGACACTGTCCGATTTGTTTGATTCAGAATGGAACCCCAGAGCTCCCGCACCGATAGCAGTGCCATATCAACTGAGCTGACGTGCCGGTTACGTAAACGAAAAACAAAAAAATTGGCATCGCAGGAAATTTTTTCTGCGATAAATTTTAGGCTGCGAATTAAGTATTGGCTTTTTGATAATTCTTTGCATAGTTAAACTGATGTTTTTGCATTCTTAACCATTGAGATTTTTGTCGTGTATTTTTAGGGCCGACATTATTTTATTGAAGTAAATTCAAGACTGCAAGTTGAACATACTGTAACAGAACAGATTACTGGGTAAGTTGTTAAAACGTTCTGCATTCTTCTATTTATGTTACTTTAGTTACAGATGCTGCATTCTTTTGGTTTTTAAAAACTTATTACCGATATTTTTATTACAACCTTGGAGAAGCGCGAATTTAGAAACACGCCGTATTAGTATTTTATCTTTGGATGATTAGATATCAGTAAGAGCGATTGATAAACTGAATAAATGGCCGTCAAAACATCAAAAGTAAAATCTTTTTCAGTGGGTTATTGTTGTTTAGAGTCGATTTGGTACAATCCCAGATTCGTCTTGCAGAAGGCTATCTGCTTCCCGACCTTGGTTTGTCACAAGAAAACATTCAAGTTAACGGCTGCGCTATGCAATGCAGAGTGACAACTGAAGACCCTGCTCACGATTTCCGGCCAGATACCGGAAGAATAGAAGTGAGTAACTTACTCAGTTTAATTTTTTTCAAGTTTGTACGCTTTGTGGCTTTACTCACGTTTATTTTAATAAAATAATTTAATAGCGTATGTACTGCTAAGTTTTTGACATCAGTCGGTTCTTGAACTATTTTGTTAACGTCTGTTTTTAAGCGCCACGTATTACTCAGGTAATTACCGGTTTGGACTCTTGCTGTCGTGTGTCTTGAGTTTTGAACTCCCAACCTGCAGTTCTAATTCGTCAGCATTTGCGACGCTCCGATGTTAATTAAGTGGTAGATTGGTACATAAGATCTTAATCACTAAATTCTACGTTTTTTTAAAAAGATTCACTACTGGTCACTTGCACTTTGTGACAGCGCAGAAAAGATTTTGTTGCTTCTGTTTGCCTTTAAACGGGTTGAATCTCGGCTATGTGCTGCAGCTTGACTCTTGCAGATGTTTGGAATTTAATTTCTACTCACAGGTGTTTCGAAGTGGCGAAGGGATGGGAATTCGTCTCGACAGTGCGTCGGCTTTCGCTGGTGCAATTGTGTCCCCACATTATGACTCACTGTTGGTGAAAGTGATTGCGCACGCTGCAGACATGCCATCTGCTGCCAGGAAAATGTATCGCGCACTGAGAGAATTTCGTATTCGAGGCGTAAAGGTAAAATTCTTTAAATTGTCATTAAAATTCATTCCCGTCCTTGATTAGCTGTTCAACTCGTTCCAATAATTTTACTTTTTTCTCGTGCTCTTGAACGTACAATAATGTAATTTTTCAAAATTCTGTGATCTTGAAGAATGACAATAATTCTGTCATTCGCCATCAAGCGCTTTTCATTAAATAGCGGGCAATTGCATTCTTAGCAACTTTAATCACTTTTTTGGAGGGAAAGAGGGGAATGGAAATGCTTTACAATGCTGTGCCAAGAATATTTAGTATAATATTTATTATTTTGCTTTTGACTTTTTCAACTTTTTTGGAGTAAGCCCTGTTTACGTTTAGGATTCAAAAAACACTTGTTGCTAAAAATAGATAACAAATGTTTGTTACAGACCAATATCCCATTTTTGTTGAACGTTATCACGGATGAAACGTTTCTTCATGGCATGGTTACAACACAATTCATTGATAGCAATCCACAGGTATGCTATTGTTGCTACGCAATTAATAAAGCAATTTTAAAGCCCATACAACCAAGCTATTTAGGTAATACTACCTGTATATGAATGTTAAATTTTTCAATGAGGTTGTTTGTGTTCTATCCGGTAGATACGTGGTGTAGGAAAAGTGTTGCGTGTAAGATAAGGTTAACAAGCCACTTTATTGAACTTAAATCCTGCTGATTTCTCGGAAAGGACTTACTGCCCTTTGAAGAAAGTTCTTGCTACGACAATCTTCAAACCTGTCTTTCTTGGAAAGCTTTTGCGAATCCAATGATTGATCCGTGCTCGAACGCCAAGGGTTCGCTTACTGTAACTGCAGTTTCGGATAACTGATAGAGGATTTTGGCTTTGTTTGCGAGAGAAATGTTTCAACACCAGTTTAATGTGGCTTGATTATTTAACAGCGTTAATAGTATTTTGTAACATTTTACTTGCTGAAACCATATGTGGGTGCAGTGCATTGTGACTTAATTCATTAATTTTTCTTTTGTGAATTTTTAGCTATTTCAAATGCATCCCAGCCAGAACAGAGCAGGTCGCTTGATGCGTTATCTCGCTGATGTAATGGTAAATGGGCCTTTAACTCCAATACCTACTGATCTAAGACCCCCTTACACCGAGCCCACAACACCCCCTGTACCTATCGGTAAGGTTTCTATGATTTTTAAGTTAGTTTCATGTCTGTTCACTTTTAATGTGTTTTGGTTGGTTTCCGTGTTAGTTGTCCCCTGAATATGCCAATGAATGCAGTTTTTGAAGATAATACGCGAGCCGTGCAATGTCTTCAAGTTTTAAATTTAAACTAACCCCATTAGATAAAGTCGTCTCTGCTCAATATGCGTCTACTACTTATTTCTTTAGAATAGATTTGGACAAATTTTTTGTAGATTCAGAACCACCTCGAGGATGGAGAAGTATACTGGTTAACGAAGGCCCTGAAGCTTTCGCTAAAGCTATTCGCAATCACCAGGGGTTGCTGCTGACTGACACCACCATGCGAGATGCTCATCAGTCGTTGTTAGCCACAAGAGTGCGCACACGTGACCTTGCCAGAATATCACCATTTGTAGCCCACAATATGCATCAGTTATTTTCGTTGGAAAACTGGGGAGGTGAGTTGGCATTGTTTCGGAAAAATTTGTTGTAAAACTTAAATTTCAATCCGATGCTAATGCATATCGACTGCTGAATTTGTGGTGATAGTGACAACCTGAATTTCTGGTGGGTGTTGCTTCGCTGTGGTTTGGTTTTAATTATTTAGATGTTTTGTATTTCTTAATAGTGTCTGCAGACTTTTAAACTGCCAAGGGTTTTTCAGTGTTTTTCAGATTAAATAATTGTCCTTGTTTCCGCTAATTAATTCCTGAATTATTCTGGTTATGTTTGAAATCCGCCAATAATTCCATTTTTGCCAGAAATTCTGTCTAGTTAATTGTGCAATGTACGTTTTCTCCCCATTTTTACGCCGTAAACTTGCTCTACTGCTGAGGTTGTTTTTTTTTTTTTTTTTTGTTTGATAGAGCTAATTTCTGATAAATGATAGCAATTTTTCAGGTGCAACTTTTGATGTTGCTCTTCGATTCTTGCACGAATGTCCGTGGGAAAGATTGCAATCATTACGTAAATTGATTCCAAACATTCCGTTTCAAATGTTGTTACGAGGAGCGAATGGTGTTGGCTACACAAGCTATCCCGATAACGTAGTTAGGAAGTATGTTATGCCAATGGTGTTTGCTAAACCGTAACTTCTGAAAAGTGTGCTGTGTGAATAAGAAAGTTTTGAGAACGAGAACGCCAGGAAAGCTCCGATACTGCAGCGCCGTAGTTTTGCCAATATTATTATAAGAACTTTTGTGAAAAAAAGGAACTTAAAAAAACAAATCTTCATTATACTCGAGATATTGCGCCGCAGCGAGTAAAGAGTGACGGGGCTCAGCTTAGGGCTTGCTCTACACTCCGAAAACGTGTTGCAGCAATTTCGAGCCATTTGCAACATTGTGTCCAATTTGACCGGACCTGCAATCGAACCCCTGACCTGCTGCATCCATAGTGATGTCGTTATCGCTCCGCCAACTAGCTTAAAAAATCAACATGTCTATTAACTTATTTCTCCAGGTTTTGCGAGTTGGCGTTTGCCAATGGAATGGATATTTTCCGTGTATTTGACTCCATGAATTATGTACCTAATCTTGAACTTGGCATTGATGCAGTGGGGGAAGCTGGGGGCGTCGTAGAAGCAGCATTGTGTTACACAGGAGACGTTTCAGACTCCCACCGTTGCAGCAAGTACAACCTGGATTATTACCTTGACTTGGCTGATGAGCTTGTAAAAATGGGAACACACATACTTTGTATTAAGGCAAGTAGCAGCAAGATAATGCTAATGAATCTTGGAAATGATCACAGTTTGCTTTAAGAAATTTGTATCGTAAGTGATAGTCTAACTGAAAAAATGCATCTGGTCACACTATAGTAGTTGCTGATCAATTCTGTGTCGTGCGCTGGAGGATGTGAGGGAATTTCGAGATGTTTGCAATGCATGCAGGAAATGGGCTTTGAGTGGCTACGAAGGCATAGTGTTTGGTAATAAAGTAAAACCGGGTAAAAATTACCGCGGCCTTAAAATATTCAGCTATCACAATAACTGAGAGAAGCTGGCAGCAGAATCGGTTTGAGATAACTTTGCGTCAAAAGACTATTGGCTAATTATTGTTAGTTAACACGAGCCTTGATTTTCAGGACATGGCTGGTTTGTTGAAACCTCAAGCAGCTCGACTTTTGGTTTCTTCTTTAAGAGACAAATACCCAGATATCCCCATCCATGTGCATACTCATGATACTTCTGGTGCTGGTGAGTACTTGTCATTATTGAAGTTATATCAATATTTAATTAATGTCGTACTGTAATGATTTTGTTATGTCAAAAATGTATGTTTTGGACATGTGGCGCAATTGGCGCTGTTTCGGTTGACGCATTTTTTTCATGTAGTCCTGGAACCCATTTAGTTTAAAGTTAAACGATTGTCAAGTTTTACTTGTTTCGTTTAGGCGTGGCGTCTATGTTAGCCGCCGCTGAATCTGGCGCCGACATAGTGGACGTGGCAATCGACTCCCTGTCGGGAATGACCGCCCAACCTAGCATGGGCGCTGTTGCGACTTCAGTTGAACGAACACCGTTAGATACAGGTAAGTCTAAAATTGGTATATCTAGCTTCCTATTACAGTGAGAGTTTAATATATTACACACTTTTTGATGGAAAACTCAAAATGCACCTATTTGTGCGCTGTTGATTGGTGAATACTTAAGTCTTTGCTATAGATTAGTGGTTTTCAACTAGGGTTCAGCGTAATCCTATGGTTCCACAGTATAGTCCAGAGGTTCCGTAAGTTTTTAGAGCTGGGTTGAAGTAAATTAGCAAGTTAAACTGATGCGCAGAGTTCCTCGAGTCTCTGGGATATTTCATTGGAATTCCGTTCCTCCAAAAATCTTGAAAACAACTGCTATAGATCTTTATCTTATCGCCCATTCCTGGGAAATATTTGGTTTTACTGGTTTGACTTAAAAATTTATTTGAAAAAAATTCTGTTGGGTCAGGTGTTCAAATGGATAAAGTTGGAATTTACAACGAATATTGGGAACAAGCTCGACAACTTTACGCACCGTTCGAAGGCACGGTTACAATGAAGTCTGGAGATTCGAGTGTTTATCAGCATGAGATACCAGGAGGACAATATACTAATCTTCATTTCCAAGGTAATTAAATGTTTTATTCAAATCAGAAACTAATTTTTTAACCGGAAAACTTGTCATCTCCACCAAAAACTTTCTGAAAATACCTAGTTTTGTCAATTAATCAATACCCATTACATAGTTTTTAATAGCAGTGCGTATAAGTAATTAACAATTGTGCCCGTAAATTTTTAATGCGATTTTTGCAATGTTAATTTTGTTACACAGCATTTTCAATGGGGCTTGGAAACCAATTTTCAAAAATCAAGAAACGATACATGGAAGCGAACAAACTGTTCGGAGACTTAGTGAAGGTAAAGGCACTGATTTCTAAACGTGTAAATAAAAGTGATTTTGCAAGACTTTATTATGAAGTACGCCCTACTTTGACCTGAAAGTAAGCATAACAAAAATTACTCCCAGTGGCTTGAGCTTTGGTAGCACTTAATCAGAACTTTCTTACTTTAGTATATGCTTAGCATTTCAACCAAGAGTAAAATTGTGTTTGCAATGCATGTTTAATTTCCTCAAGTGATATTGACGTCATCTTTACGTCATTAATGACGTATTTATTGACTTAACACGGAGAATACTTCCAGGTCACTCCGTCCTCCAAAGTAGTGGGGGATATGGCTCAGTTTATGGTCCAAAACAACTTAACGGCCAAAGACGTGGAAGAGCGAGTTGATGAACTTTCCTTCCCAAGATCAGTAGTTGATATGATGAGGGGAATGATCGGGTATCCACCTGGGGGTTTCCCTGAACCATTAAGGTCAAAGGTATGAGTTTTTGAATGGAGTCGTTCACATTCTTTTCAGTAGAGCTTGGAGTTTCAATGTAGAAAAAACTTAGACTCTGAAAGTAATGCGCGTTTTGTAATAATATCAAGTTCTGCCTATATTAATGGATAGGTTGCTTTGGGAGCTTGGATTACATTTGTGACACTTAGGGTCGCATACACCAACAGCGGACTAACTTTATCCTCGATTAGACTTAATCGCAGATAAGTTAATTCGTGAATAAAATTTAAGGAAAAATGGAATGCACCAACATATTTAATTCGGCGATTAAATTATCCTCAGATCAAGCATATAATCCTCTAATAATCTCATGAGTCAAACTAGGCTAAACTGCTGGTTTTATGCAAATTTTTGGAGGCTGCTACTGGTAGCCTAGTTCGTGGTTGTTTAAACGCAATGAACGCAATGGATTGAAAATAAATTAATGTTTCGACTGTAACAAAAGTCTCGTGAGACTTGCTACGCACAGCCAATCCAGGCTAGACTCATTCCAGACTGTAAAGACTCTTTACTTGCATTGTTCATCCTAAAAATCTCGACTTCATTTCTTGTTTTTAGAAAGAGAATAGGTTTGCCGGTGAGCGGCATGGAACAGTTTCACATTGTTGGTTTCATTTTCCTATTTTCCCTACGAGAAAGTTTGCAGCAGTAAATGACAAAAACCACCTAAATTCAACGATTGACTGGATTTTTTACTTCTTTTATCGCTTTGCCTTGTACTGTACTTGCGCTCGACAGCATGAATCGAAAACAATACGTACGATTGTTACGAAATCAATGAAATTAACTAGCATGCAGAGTTGGACAACTAGAAAATTGCAGTTTTTCCAAATTAGATTAGAATTAAAATTATAGCAACACAGTTTTATTCAAATTAGAATTACTGAATTTGCAAAAACTTGTAAATGGAAATAAATTCTGAATTAGAAAGAAAAATAATAAATTTCAACTTTAGTTCATATCAAATCAGAGTTCATTCTCATAAACATGAGAATGGCAAATGTCTATACACCGAGATTGGCTCGTTTCGCACTACACAGTTTGCCTGCAAGGCTGAAAACTCTTTCCGACGGAGCTGATGTTGCAGCCTTGAGATGAGGCTACTGCTCGAGAACTCTTTGACATGACAAAAACGCAGTTGGACAAACTAGCATTTTCGGGAAAACCGGAAATTTGATTATAATTAGAGCATAGAAACATTTCACAAATTAGATTGGAATTAGATTACCGGCATTTCGCTTTAATTTAGTCTAATTAGACAACTAAAATTATCTAGTTGACTAGTGGTCCAAGTCTGTCAGCATGGTTGTCTGTGCATACAAACGTGGGTTTAGTTAGTCAGCGTAGGGTTGCGTGTAATCGCTCAGCCGGTAAAACTTAATCTACTGAGGAAGAAGTGAAACAGATTGAGGTACCAAATTTTTTAGACTCAAATCAAATACTTAAGCAAGACAGATAGCCCATCAACAACGCAGGACTAGACTACTTTTCAGTTAGGCTTTTGTATTTCAAAGTGGCAACATTCCCTGCTAGGCTTTCCAGATTATGGCACCGCATTGACCATTGTGGGTCAGTAAAACCGCTGTTATTCATTCCAGATTGTGTTCTTGCAAAATAGTGACTAAAGCTACAGCTTTAATACTTGACCTAGCTTATTAGGTAGTAATAGGTTAAACAAAGTTAATTCACTGCTTAATCCACCAAAACCCTAGGACTAAATTTTAGCCTATTAAATCCACTGTTTAACCCGCTGTTGAACCTAATCGCGCTTGGTGCATACCAAATTCGAGTAAATCATCAGATAATCCATGAATAAGTTTAATCCGACGATTATCCACGTTGGTGCATTCGGCCCTCAAGGCTAGCCGCATATAAATCAAGCAGAAAATGGTCAGTCATTCATCCTTACGATAGCAATGGTTTGTTTTCTGCAAGTGCCTACCAAGTTGTAAGAATTGAGCACTGTTATGAAGAAAGTGAACATCTGCTCCCTCGATATCTGCTCATATTATTGCTATTTTATAACGACGACTTTTTACCCATTATAAAACTTTTTTTTACAGATTGTCCGTGATCAGTCAGTAGTAGATGGGCGACCTGGTGCAACTCTGGAACCGCTTGATTTTGATGCTTTGAAACGCAAACTCATTGATGAACATGAAATGGATATCACTGAGGAAGATGTTATGAGTGCTGCCATGTACCCCGAGGTGGGAATTTTTTTATAGCGTCCCGACCGAATAATGGAAGCATTTTGATTTTGGTTGTGTGATTTTAAAATATTTGGAATTTGTTGGTAAACCTCAGTTTGCATTTTGTAAAGTGAGATAGACTATGAATTAAAGCCGGTATGATAATTTGGATTTTGTGTGTTTAGTATCGCTCGTGATGTTTTTGCTGGGAAATTTGAAGATAGCTAACATTGTAACTCATAGTAAATTTGTAATTAACTACAGTAGTAGCCTAATTTTGGTTTAGTGAAAAGACTTCCTTGTTTTTGTTACGTTTTTCTCATGTTGTTGTTAAGGTTACCGACCAATATCTTCGATTTTACAAGGAAAACGGCCCTGTTGATAAATTGGATACCCCCAGATTTTTGTTTGGTCCCCGTATTGCTGAAGAATTCAAAGTCACATTGGAGCCAGGTAAAAGTTCACGCATTGAATTCACAAATATGAACAAAAGCGATATGAGCTTTTGCTGTACAAACAGTTTTTGCGTAAGTTTGGAGTCAAGTTATCCTTCATCCACAGTAATATTGCACACTATGCGCACTTGCACAGACATTATTAGTGCAACGTGAAAACAAATATAAGAGAGCCAGTTTTTAACCTGTAGGTCACTGCTGGTCGTGGTCATGTTCTGATTTGTTTGATAAACGCCCTCGAAAATTATGCGCGTGAAATTATGGGATTAGTTGTCACTTTCTAGCTTCAATGGCAAGATATAGTAGCAAATTAAGTGAATGAACAATAAGCTTCCAGAACCCAATACATCAACAGTCCAACACTTTCTAGTTGTTGGTCTGCCAAGAAGTCTATTTTACCCTGCTTAAATCGAGCGGTGCTTGATATATTTCCTTAGTTTACCGTCTATTTTCATCTTTCAGGTAAAACTCTCCACATCAAGCCATTGGCTGTCGGAAATCTGAAAGCAGACACAGGAGAGCGAGAAGTATTCATGGAATTAAATGGTCAACTGCGTTCCATTGCTGTGAAAGATAAAGAGGCCTTAAAGGTAATGTCTTTACTTGAATGCTGTAAGAACTTCCGCTAATAAAAATATTCTTTAGGAAATGCATTTCCATCCTAAAGCTCGAACCGGTATCAAAGGCTCTGTGGGAGCACCTATGCCTGGAGATATTCTGGAAATTAAAGTGGAGGTAATGGAGTGTGTGATGAGTAAATTACTTTTCAGTGAGAACTTCGATACAAGATTAACAACGAAAGCGCTAAGCAAAGTCATCGACCGGCCTATAGTGGTACAGGCGTGGGTTAAAGAGACTTGCATAATGGGTTCAATTCTTGTCAGAAGCCCATCGCATTTGACCCATTCGATTGGTTGTCCACAAATTTTGCCAGGAAAAAATAACTAAAAATTTCGAATATATTACGCATTTTAAGTGAGTTGTGTAAACAGATTTATCCGTCTAACCAGAGTTTTTTTTTTGTCAAAGCAACAAACTGAAAAATCCATTGAAGACTGCTAAAATTTGTACGAAGCAGAATAGTTTCGTGTCTAAATGGGCTGAAAGCATTTTTTTAATAAGAAAACTGAAATGATTTTTAGAATAACTAACTAGTGGTATGCACATTGCACAGGTCGGGCAGCAAGTTAGCAAAGGCCAACCGCTTCTTGTAATCAGCGCCATGAAAATGGAAATGGTAGTTGCTGCCACCATGGATGGCGTAGTGAAAGAAGTGGCAGTAACTAAAGGAATGCATATAGAAGGCGAAGATTTGCTCGTTGAAATAGAATGATTCCGACGCTGTTTGTAGTAACTGCGAAGTTCAAAGCTACATTCAAGATGTGTTTTAAGGGCACTGGTTTTTATTGAACCCTGATTCGGATTTGATTGCAGACTTGTTACAAAGCTTCCTTCACACTTTTTATGCTGTGCTGTGGATGGATTTGGCTTTTTTAATGCATTTGTGTCTTTCGCACCCAACTCGTGTCTGTTTGAATGAATTTATTGCTTGTGTGAATGCATGCCTGAAACCGCACTCGTTTTTATTATGTTTGTAATGTGTTTGCGCCATTGCGTTAGCTTTTACTTCTCGAATCATAAATTTTTGCTTCATAGTCTTGACTTTGTGCTCTATCGAAAAAACTTATTGTTAAACACCATTTGTTAAAAATTTGTTTCTTTTTCAGTCCACAACCTTTTAATCATAGCCATAGCCATAACCATATCCGTTTCCGACAAGTCCGAATTTCAAACTATGTAGATTCAATCTACAGGACTTTTTATGCTGTTCTGACACACTGTAGTGTTGTTTTTTGCGCCATACGCGTAAATATTTGATCCGCAAAAATTGTGCAATTTTCGCCACAATGCCATCCAATTATGCGACATGAGCGTGTTGATTTTACGCTGGTGATAGTTGCAAATCTAATAAAAGTTTTAGCTTTTCAAAAAGAGTTGCAGTCGAAATGAATATTTACAGATTTTAAGTTTATCCATGGACAGGATGGATGTTGAGTGTTAGCAAGATATTTTGAAATGGGGCATGACCTGCAAAAGCCTTCAAAAGAATCCAGCACTTTGGATCACTCGGCAAGAGTAGTTCTTTTTTACTGAAAGGAAGTGCGAAAGGGGTGGGAGGGAGGGGTCATAGCACAATGCCTTCCCAACCTAATACACTACTGGTAGCAAAGTAGTAATTTACTGATATGTGTCACTGGGGTAAGAGATACGGTTGAACTTCCTTGGCTGGCCACTCCTGAATTTGCACATGAAGGACTTCGTTTTAAATTGATTAAACTACTTTCCTTGCCTGTCTAAATACAAATTGTTTTAGTACATTTATTGCCTCGTTAACCTGCATAGCAACCACAGAAACTAAACGATACAAACACTGAGCGAAAAAGCAAGTACGGCAGTCGGTAATATTGCAATATTTGTGCGAACTTGAGGCAAGATGCGTGTCAGAAACCAGTACTATACATACGTACAGAGACGACGTTTAGCTCACAACTTGGTCCAATACATCAGTTTGCACTTGGTGAGGTAGCGTCACGTTTAAATCGGTGGAAGACGCCATGGCACGTTTAATTGTGGCAAGAGCGTTTTCATTTCCAGCCCAAGCTCGTCTAGCAACCTAAACCAAAATAACAACTCCAATGGTTTGCAAATCTTAATTGTTAAACAAAATTAAGAAAAACTCGGTTGTTGAGTTTTTCAAATTTTCGATTGCCTTAAGTTCTCAATTTGTTGCTCACAAATGCTTATGCACGTAGCTGAGACAATTACTACGAAAACATTCATCTTTAGCCTACAACTTGTGTTCAAAAGGGCAGTAACCAAACAAAATTTCGAATTGATTTAACAGCTCAAATGGCTGAGTGGTAAGAGCGTACGCCTCTGAGGCAGCTGTACACTCGGGTTGAGTCTGGTCAAACCAATCACTTTAAAATTAATATTCACAGTTTCCCTACTTGACGTTCAGCATTAAAGGAACAGTGTACAAAGCAAGTCGGCAAGTTTACTTGTTATCGCGTTGGGAAAGACACTTAGCGGGATTTCCTCAGCTTGGTGTAGTAGACAGATGGCCGGAAACTCCTAAGCGAGCTCGTTATAGCGCTATGATCGTTTTCTCGTGATAGAAAGATAAATAATACAACCACATAAATAAATAATGCGCTAATCTGGCGACTAACAAAAATGTTATCCTAGCAATCATTACAAAATTTGATCAAAAGTGGATTGAAAAAACAACTCACCCCGTTATTAACATCCCAACTTAACATCGATTTCGCTCGGTTTTCTGCCTCTTCACTACCATCAAGAACCATCCCGAATCCCCCATTCACCACTTCCCCCCATCCAACCCCTCCACCATTGTGCAGAGCTACCCAAGTAGCTCCCCTGAACGAATCTCCAATGCAATTTTGAACGGCCATGTCTGAAACAAGAATACTGTAATTAAAAAAATTGCTCAAAAGCAAAAAAAGAAGTATAAGGAGCGCATTAGCACAATGTCTCATTTCACCAAGTCATATAACAACAGCCTTATACCAGCGCAGAAAGCGGATCCATCATAAATATTCGAAGTTTCTCGGAACGGACTGTCCGTGCCACTCACATCGTGATGGTCCCGACTAATGACAACAGGGCTACGAAGACGACCGCTTCGCACAGCCTGCAACAAAGTAATGTTAACAAATTGAAAGATATTTTGGGACAAGCTCAATCTCGAAATCCAACCGCTAGATCATGAATGTCTCACTAAAAATAATGTGTTCAGTCACGGATTTCTAAAGAAAATCGCATTCCAAGTACTGTAGATATTAGATAAGCGACGTTTTTGCGGCTGACTATAACAAAGTCGAGGGTTTGACAGTCTTGTCTTGGGTACTGACATAAAACATCCGGCGACAGAGATTCGTTCCTTGAGACGTAATGGAGGTATCTCTTAACTGTCGTTGTTCTCAGATCACCCTTGGGCAAGGTGTAGCATCTGTTAGCCTCCCTATCTGGGGTTACAGGTTTGAAGTTACAAGAAGTTGTTAGCATAAAAAAATTTTTTTTTAGTTATGTGCGCGTGTGTATATTACATTCGTTGATTTCAAAAAAAATACGGCACTCGTAAGAGGTTATGCTAAGGTGCAGCGACCACGCATTTCTTTTATTTTATTACATAATTTTTCGTTAACTGAAGCATGTTTTAACGTATACCGTTTTGTCGCTGTTACTTATTTTTCGACCATTGTTTTGTTTGCTGTTTTTGTTTGTGTTAGCGTGGTCGTTAAATGAAATAAACTACTACTACTACTACAGTGACACTGCTCAAGGCCTTATAGCCTATTCTTCCTACATTCGGCTTTTCACACAAAGTTAGGAACTGTTGTTTTTTTTCGGTAAAATTTCGGTCATAGTCCAAATTAAATTCGTAAAAACCAAAAAAATTAAACCGATTTCGGTCAATTGACCAAAGTAAATATCTTGCCAATATGCAAGCAACAATTACAAACGGACTACCGGGGTCACAGTGTCAGGTTTAACAGACATCAAACTGATCAAAGCAGTTTTTATTTGTGTTGTGGTTACAAAGAAGTAGGTGTATATGAAGCGCCTGCTTCATATTTTCGTTCAACGTCTTGTTACTTTAAACATGACCGAAAAAAAATTAAAAAGACCGAAATTTTTGTAGGCAGTTAGGTCAATTGACGGAAGTGGAATTTTGAAAAAAATAACCCAGGTTGGGAATACAACAAACTTCGTGAGATAATGTACCAGTTTGTGAATAGTTTATGGAAATCCAAAATATTATTGATTTTCACTCAGCTACAATATTTCGATTTGAAGGAATCAAGCAGATAACCCAAAAATGCGATATCAAATGAGTTAATTGCTACATAATGGTTCAATCTTACATAACCAAACTGAAGTAAGACAAGGTAGGCTACAGTACAAATCTTACGATGGGGCAATCTTTTTATAATTTAATTTAGCAATTATTCATTGCAAAGGTTGCTGCACTACAACACAATACTGACGTCATAATTACCTCATTGAAGCGAGTGGCAATAGCAACTCTTCCCGCTTGATCTGAATATAATATGCGAGCTTGTGAACCGACGACAAGTTGGTGCTTCCCCGCTTCGCGAACCCATTTAAGATTATCAGAATATTGCTGACTGACTCGTTCGGAGGTGCTCTACGCAAATATAGCCCACAAGATGTAGTCACCACATACGGGTACACAAAGGCTCCCACAAGCGTGCCCCTCACGTCTTGGTAAAAGCCGTAATCGTTTAGATTCTTCAAGAAAAATAGTGCTTCTTGTCGCAAATCGCCTTCACGAACCCCTCAGAAAGTTTCCACGAACGCTCCTGCGTGCGAATGTGGAAAGAAAAAAGGCTGTTATTATGGTTAGCAATACTTTGCGATTCCTCTTTTTTTGCGATTGAGAAATAGGTAAGAGCACTTTCACTGGCACGATACAAACTGTGAGCGATGCACGGTAAGCAACATTGATCGTAATCAAACTAATCGCACAAAGGTTTAGCGTACTTGGCTATTAGAAAGACTATTTAAAAACACGTGAGAATAAATGCACGTTGTTTAATTGCAAGTTAGTCGAACAACTTTGTCATCAAGCAATGAATTGCAGCACCGTTTACAAAAGCAGGGTTCCATGGCTTCCTTAGAGTGCAAAGAGCAATCTATTTTAAATAAAGGGACGAAAAGCGTTAGTTTAAGGAAAACATTATATTTGTCAGCCTTCACACGCCCTCAAAGGGGTAAAAGTCGGAGTGAATTTTTAAGGTGAAGAAATGTAAAAACTAGCGACCACTTTTGAGTATCCTACCGATTTCATTAGTTCTTCTATAACTTGCGCAGCGATTGAATCCGTTGTTTCAAGATCATCTGCATGACACGAAGTGCAAACCCAGCGAAACGGACCAAAACCAAGAGAGAAAATATCCCTATACAACAAAAGTAACTAGATAGACTATATTACCTTATCTAGATTTACTTTTATGTAAAATGTACAGGCCTTGACTGTAGATCAGATTTCTTGCGTTTAATTTACAATTCCATGTGAAACAATCACAGCTACATTGATTTCATCCATAAATTGAATCACATGACTGTAACAAGCTATAACAATGCGGCATGAAATTTAACACTTAAAATCAATAACTCAAGAAAAAGTATAGTAGGTTTTTCAAATTGTCAAGAAATAACATGGCGGTTATAAAATACTGATGTGGTATGGTTTAAACAAAAAGTGAAAAGGTTTAAAAAAAGTTGTGTATTTTTGTTGAATTCTCCCATTCCCAGAACAAGCTCCATGAACTTCAACAAAAGCGGTTTCAAAACAAAACGATTACACAGTAATTTCAACCTGTGGTAGAGTTCTCAGCTGTTATTTATACGAATTTTCGCCTGCAGCGTATTAAACGGTTAAAGCATCAACATTAATCTCAAAGGAAAACAACTTTGTTGCTAAAATTTCATTTCAAAAATAGTTACAAAGCTTATCTAACTTTATAACTGAAACAAATTAAATGACATGACATGTTTTCTAGGCTTTCCAATAATCGCCAAAAAAATATGAGTAAACTGTTCAGTGTTCCTCCATACCTAGCAGTGCAAAACTCAAATGTTCTTTTTTTGATTTTTCAAAGATGTTTAGTTTACAATTATCTTTAATCAGATCAGAATTTAGAAAATAATAAAACAGAAATACAGTTTTCAAGCAATTTTTAGATTTTTTCCAACAATAGCTCTAAAATTTGGCAAAGTCTGAATCGATAACAGCTGAGATATCGAAAATTGTAACGAAGTAATTGGGACGCTGGACTAATAGACTAACATACCTCTTAAAAAAGTAATGAATCAGTTACAATATCTCAATTGAAGATAGAAAAAAGAGCTCCTATTTTTTATACCCCATTATATGCTGTACATAGGACGGGTAACGGAAGTCAGTGGTACTAGCTTTGGAGCCAGTAACCCCCTCTTTGATTACATCAGCCCCAACGTTTTTGGCCTCCAAGAGAAACGCGTTTCCATAATCCCAGAAATGCATTCCTGCTGCAGCTAGTTTGTTGACTGCCTGCACATGTCGGTGAAGCCTGTAAAAACAAAGTAATGTCAAGTAGACTATGACAGCATAGCACTATCAAAACAACCTTATTTAAATGCTGCACAGCCAACGCCACGCAATTGGTTCGTGCTATTGGTAACGTAAGTATTATGCATTGCATAAAAAAAACGATGGCAATACAGTTGCATCCGGCCCGTTTCTTGGAATGGATGCAAACTCATGGCAAGCAAAAGAAAACACAACCGCATAACAGAAACACCCTTTCTTTCCAGTGGGTCACTGTAATCTGAAAGAGTTAATAATCATCATTTTCAATTCGGAATGGACATTATCACACTATTAATGGAGCCCAGAAGTCGTTGCCTTCGAGATCATGGTTGCTTCTTTGCTAAGTTTAAAGCTGTTGGGACATAGCACGCGGTTTAAGTAGTAGCTCAGCCATTTAATCGTTGAGAGAACATTTCAAGCTTCCCGATGCATTTTACTCACCCCATCCCAAATCATTTCACGAATGGCACTATAGAACAAAATCTATAATGACTGTACATCTTGATTGCTCATAGTCTTTTGTGTACAAAGCTTTTCTGAGTTGTTACTGAAGTTTCTAATTCCAACGTTTATCTCACCATTCAATTGCCTTTTCTGTCTTTCAGCTCATCTGTCTTTCTAACAGCTAAAGTCAAACATTGCTTAAGTAAGAAGCAAAAAATCTAACAAGTTTTGAATTTCGCACCTTCATACATTACACTAAAACTATCTCGTAACATTTAGGGATGTGCCGAATCGAGTCCGAGTACTCGGCGAGTAATGAGGCATTACTCGGATTCGGCCGAGTATTAATTGATACTCGGCCGAGTATTACACCATTATCATTTTGACCTTTTTTTTGCTTTTTATCCGAATTTGAGTCCAAATTAGGACTTCTACGGACGTGATGACCTTTTTTTCTTTGCTCTTCACCTAATTTTGAGTTCATATTTTGACGTCGTAGATACTCGGACTCGGCCGAGTAATGTCGTGAATACTCGTTACTCGGCGAGTTCAAGTAATTTTCCTTGAGGCATATCCCTAGTAACATTGACTATTACAACTGCTAACTCTAACTTTGACAAAACTAAGTATCTTCTTGAATTCTGGGCAGCTTTAGTGCTGACTAAATATTGAGAAAACCAAACCATTTTGGGTATTCATTTTCAAGGTACTGAGTTCGCGTGGTAATTAACTAATATGAAATTCGTTTTCTTCCCACATATCTTTACGCAACTTGCTAAAATACAACCTGATTTATGCACGTCATTGTCAATTTGTATTTTTTACTAAGTGTCCCACTTTTCCGCAACACTTCATCATTTACGAATGATTGTTTTTTTTTTTTTTTAATCACAAGCATAGAGAAAAGCAGCATAAAATATACTGATACTTACGAATTCTGCACTGCTTGTTTGAATTTTACAGAGTCATCTTTCATCAGTTGCTGAGATTCTTGAAATGAGAGACCGGCGGGGTAATACCCCCCATTATAGGGATTGTGCAGAGAGGTTTGATCTGATCCAAGATCAACAAGAAGCTCCCCATTTTTCTCATAACATTTCACCAAATATTCCCTGAAATTTTTTTAACAGATCAGTCACAAAATGTTGCAAAAACCGATTTTGATTCGATATTTTCAGCGTAATTGAAAACAAATTCTACTCATCCAACCAAACAACAAGCAGCACTTAACGTGATTTCCCCATCTCAGGAGTGGCAGACAGATGACCGACAACTCCTAGACTAGCTCGTTACGCAACATCCGTAGCTGTCTTGCAAAAGGAGGATGAGTTTTCAGCGGGGCCATGCAGTCTATCCGCCGTGGTGGGCCAGTCTAACAAAAGACTCGCAAATAGAGGGGGTAGCTCATATTCCGTATTTTACGGAACATAAAGCGCGCACGAAATCCTTTTTTTATCAAAAACTGATAGAGCGCCTAATGTATGGATCAGGAAGTGCTTTATGTTTTATCGCCCTCAAATATCCCACTGTTTTTTTTTATTGACCTTTATATGATAATCCGATACTCCTCAAAAACTGTTGCGATGCCTTATGATCCGGTGCGCTTTGTGGTCAGTAAAATACGGTATGTGAGAAGACGAAGAGCCAAAGAACTTCAAGCCTTCAACTCACCAGAGATCGACTACATTTCCAAGATAGCCAATGCTGACTGCTTCCTTGTTCTTGCGACTTTCTCGTATCATAGATAGAACTTCATCCAAATCCGAAGATTTTCTCATCAACCAACCTTGATTGTAACGTTTGTTCAAAGCTGTCTCGTCAATCTGTTAAATTGAAGTCTGTTAATAACTGTAAAATAATGAGGTAAAACGCTCTCTAATTGCTACTTCGATATTTCTAGGGAACGTTTTCCTTTTTTTTTTTTTGTCAAGTGAGAGCGGCCGAAGTTGTGTGTCAAGCACGAACTCAGATTTGCTAAACAAGTCAACGTTTTTCGTGTTCCCGGTAAATTTTTGTTTTGACTTCATTATTTAGAGCGTTTTTTATAAAGCTGAACACAAATACGGATTTTTTTACAATAGTGAGATGCATTGTAGAAGAAATTTGCCACCACATTTCTTGTGTCCTCCTGGCTTTACTTGCTTCCGAATGTTCATTGAGAGTAATTTAGCTTGTATTGCTCGCAATGTCAGTGTCTGCAGACTAGTTGACAATTCGCACGAAAAAATAAAAAATAAAAATTAAATTAATTAAGTCCACACAGAGTGCGATGCAGCGCATTAAAGTGAGCGCAATTAAATTTTTAACTATCCAACGGAAACTGCTGGCAGCGAACAATAACAGCGTTTTTAATGAAATAAAAACACGAAACAAAAATCCCAGACGTGAGTTGCAGCCGCGCAGCACCAACAGCGTTCGCAATGGCTATACTTTGCATTTTGTAAAATAATATCTATCATGCATAATAGGACTATATGCTGTAAAACAATAATGCGCCAAGTAAAGAGGTTATATACCAAAAAAAATAGCAGATTTACAGAATAAGAGGCATATGGAAGTGAACTAATTAGGCTAGCAACATCAATTCCTGGTGATGACAAAAATTTATTCACAATTTTTCATAACTGCAGTATCATTAGCATGCCTTTTATTGAAAGATGATATTAGAGTTTTGTTGAGAATTTCATGTTTAAAAATATCACACGCATATTTTGCATTTTTACTATTTTTTAATCAAGGGGTGGGAAACCCGCGGCCCACATGCGGCCCGCTTAAGTTTTGAATGTGGCCCTCGTCAGAACTTTGTAAGTGTACAACACCGTGGTGGAGTAAAACATTTATCTTCTGGAAAACATTAAACATTAACAATTAACCCTTCTTAAAAATCACTTCATATTCATCCACATGCTATTATTGTGACACAAAAACCGCGCAAAACTCTGATTTTACGGAAAAAAAAAGCTCACCACGAAAGTTTGATAAATCAGCGACGTAATTTCTAAGCGAAATTTAAAAACCACAAGTAAAAGTGGCCCGCTGAAAATATTATGCTATTGATGTGGCCTGCTGCGCTTTGCTGGTTCCCCATCTCTGTTTTAATCGAATCAGCTCAAAAATCTTTTCATTTTATCAGCGACATCTTACGCGAATTTTTCGAGACAAAATGCCTGCGTCAAACTAGCTTTCACGTCTGAAGCGATGGCGACAAATAAAGAATATTCACAGCATTCACCTCAGCAATGACTCCAACGCAACCAGCTATGACAGCAGCCTTCGCTTGTGCTCCACTCATTCCTCCCAATCCACTTGTCACAAATACTTTTCCACTTAGATCACCAGAATGCAAATAGTTTCTGCCTGCAATACACAAAAGCACCGCAGCTGGGTTTAAAATCTTGAGTGACGAGTTCAAATCTTGGCTGAAACGATCACATCCAACGCGTAACTTGACTGATAAGATGCGACAGGCGCCAAAACCACATTTTTCGCGCTTTGCTGAGTTTTGTGTTCACCGACCACGCCAAACCCTGCAGCATTTATTTAATATCGTTGCAACGCGAGCCGAGTTTTAGTAAACGTACTTATACTGCGGCTCATTGACCACTGTACGTTAATTTCACTCACCATCAAAAGCGATGACTCTTAACTATACACAACATAGAAACTTGAACGAATATTAGTTCGCAATGATAATTTTGTGCCACATCAATATAACAAGTTCTCGAATAGAAAGCTGTTGCGGCGGCCTAGCGGTACTGCGCAGGTGCTGTAAAACGTGACGGGTTCGATCTACGTGACGGGTTCGTGACGGGTTCGATCGCATTTGACATATTTACCGAGAGGCTGCTGACTCGAAGAGCGCAAGCTCGCTTCGCAATCTCCTTCAATTACTGTTGAATTATCAGTACAATACAATTTGAAAATATTCTCAGTTACCGGTATTTATCCTTTACGTAAGGTGTACAACAATACCTGCATTTATTACTGTTATCGTTGTTCCATGCACGATTCCTTGAGGACCAATGTAGCAGTAACTTCCTGCAGTCATCTGCCCGTACATAGACACACCCAATGCAAACATGCGTTCATAATCCTCAGGTGAGGAATAATTCGGAATAACCATGCCTAAAAAAACAATATAGTATCATAAATCCAAATCAATGCAGTGCCAAACTATATCAACACGATGGCATCCCTTGTCTCCTTTCAAATCAAGGATCTTGTCCTATTTTTAGATGCATTCAAAAAGTCCGTTCGTTTTTGTTTTGTTTTTTGTTTAGCGTTTCAATTACACATTGGTCACAATTATAACCTTCAAAAAATACCTGCGCATTGGGTTTAGACTTGATGTTACTGTACTCCACGCCCCATTCTTAAAAGGGGCAGGCACACCAAAAGATCAAAAATCCTCCTTCACGTGTTTACTAATGGGGCAGTCATGCTTAAACACTGGTCTATTAAAAACAACAGTATGATGGCGATGTGCATGAATACTGCTTAAGTTAGTTTATTGCATTTTTATTAGTGATATTTTTTCAAAATCGAATAGACGGTTAAGGTTAAATTTAGAAAACAGAGGTGCTTAACTGCTTATGCTTTTAAGCTTGTGAAGCATAATGCAATTACACAACAGTAAAAACAACAGCATTCTACTCAGCAAAAGATTATATAATTATGTATATAAACAGTTGCATAACAAGTTGCTCTTACCATTTGTTATTACAACTCTGGGTGACATTGAAGAACTTGGAAATAAACCTTGAGGGTGACCAGAGCACATGACTAAAGTTTGTTCATCGCTCATTTGGGTCAAGAATTTCATTGTCAACCAAAACTGAAAAGAACAAAAGGCAATCATTGATTTATCTCAACAAGAATATCCTGCCAATACCAAGATTTGTTAAAAAACTAAATATCTTGGGGTAACAAACACAATTTTTGTTATCAGAATTTCAACTACACCGCATTTTGATTGCTCTCTTTTATCTGCTAATGAGTGTCACAAGTTTTTCAACTTTTGCAGCAGCTTCGCGCCAAATAGTCCACTACTAACTCGAGAAACTGAAGCAGGAGTACGTCACTATGTAAAATGTCAGCTATTCTTCACAATTGTACGTATAATGAACTTACAGGACTACAATCATACTCCCAGATTAAAGGAAATAACTAATAAATCTAAAACAAATCAGCTCAGCAGCTTTCGTTAAGAGATTGAACATCTACCAATCCTGGATAACTTGGCATTTTTTAAAATTTCACTTCAATTATAATAAGCTATAGAGCATTATAAGCAGTTTTCACTCGGTTAGAAAAATAAACTCTGAGAACACTTTACGCAGGAAGTTTAGTGGAAGTCAAGCACTCGACTCTCCGCCACAAAATTAAATGCAAGCATCACTTCAAAACATTAATGAAAGCGCAACTTTATCAAATGCGAGCATTGAAAACATCCCCAAGAGTTGAAATTTGAACAAAAATTGTCTTTATAAAGAGGCAAAACATGAATTGACCTCGCCCAACAATATGATTACTGGATTAATGCTTACATACCTGAGCCCAGTTACTTAATACTTGACCGTTTCCTCCGTAGGTGACCAGTTCATATGGAAACTAAACAAACATTAAGGGTATTAGTCAATCAGGAGTAACATCATGTATGCACCGCTAATTGACAAAGAATCATCAACGGCGATTGATGCATTAATAAACAAACCGGTATCCTAGGTACGGACATTATGCCATCACATCATGCATCACTAAGAACAGGAACTTGTCTAACAACTTGCATCAACACGGCTTCATAACCAATAGCTGCAGCAACAAGGTGAAGCTGCAACTAACAGAACCAAAAGCTGAAACGAACAAAACTAACCAAATCAATCTTACTAGTAGCAGTAGAAGAAAATTTTTATTCTTGACCATGAAATTAACAAACATCGACAACACAAACCATAATGAGGCAAAAAATAGGTGATAGTGGTAGTGTCTTTTATTTCTGCACCGTCAACACAACGATAAGATAAAGGAAATATAACGCTGTACAAGAATAGGGAAAAGGCAACGAAAGCGACAAAACGATATATGTTAAGACGTGCTTATAACACTAGTTCCGGTAAAAAAAAGTTTTAAGAATTAGCACGGTCGCTGCAACTACATAATACAATGTGCATCGCATTTCAATTAGTAACCTTTCGGCAAACCTATGAGTAAGTTTTAATGGCACATGTACAACCCAACACAAACCTGAGCCACTCGATGGTCCAAATTGTTCATCATCATATGAATAATAGCTGCAGCATGCTTTGATTTGCAGGGATAACTGTCAATAGGATAAGCTCTGAAAAATGTAAAGCAAATTTGCAAAACATAAAAAAAAAGCAATTTTTTTGAATATGTGAAAAATATCAAAGTTAATATGACACAAATACAACACATGGATGTTTCAAGTGAATAAGTAGCAAGCTTTTGTATGACAAGTCGAGATTACACCAAACTCTGCTAAAATTATATTTATTGTAGTGGCCTCTTGAAAAAATTCAAAATCAAAAAACTTTTCATAAAAAAGTTGAAGTTTATGTTTTAAACTAAATTTCAATTATTATTCTCAAAATATGTCATACCTCAATGTAAAAGTTGGAATCAAGCGATACATATAAATATGTCCATACTGTAACAATTCCTTCATGAATTCTGGCGCCAATAGTTGATGGTGTTGAGGTGGAAAATATCGCAGGGCATTCTTTACAGCAAGCTAAATAAAATAGAAGATCACATACAGCTGATTTTTTCATAATATGTCTTGTCTATAATCATGTTCAATTGTTCATTTTCAATGCATACTGTTTAACCTTGTACCTTTGCCTTTGTTCATTACAAAGTAAAATGTAGTTACCGTCACAAAGCAATTGCTTGCATTTCCTGCAGGCCTTTTGCAACATACATATACTGATACCCTGAATTAATAAATTTGTTCCTTAACACCCTTGTAAGTTCTTCTTAAATCCAGCAGCACAACTTGCCATGAAATCATGACATGTTTGCAGTGCAATGAATAAAACATCAAAGCAAAAAACATCAAAGCAAAACATCAAAGCAAAAAAAAATCTGGGTAATGAGTGGGGTCAGTATATATATATAGTTGCAATTGTGACATCATAAAACAACAACGTCAACGGCCAATAGGGAATGTTACCCAACATTTTTAACAAAACAAGATTGATAAAAGTCACAAAAAATAAACGAATATCCGTGAAGCGAAATGACATCCTTACTTTTTTCTGTTCTGATGTCAACTTGCTGTTTCGAAAAGGAGCATGAGGAACAGACTCATCTCGTGGCCTGAATTCAGGCAGTTTTTCTGGAATTCCTTGACAAAGAGACTTTAAAAATTCATTGTTTGTCATTTTAGAAGAAAAGTTTCTATTCAGTCGCCTGTGCAATTTATTTACTGTAATACAGTCTATACAACAAATATGAAATACATTTAAGTAAAGTTAATCCATGGAAATGTTTTTCAATGCAGAGCATTCAAACTCGAAGAGTCAGAAGCCATTTTTAAGATAAAAATTTGAATAGAGCAGAAAGGTTTGTTTCATGATAAGTGACAGTAATTTTGTAATTAGTCACGTTAGTGTTCATCACTTGATTGGTGCTGTGCATTTGATGTCTAGCTGAAATGCAAAATTGCAAGAGTTCTGAGAAAATCAGGCCAGTTTATCTAAAAGCCAAGCAGTCATTGCACAAAATTAGGTTGTCCTATCTTTTCTAAAAAGATATGCAAACAGTGGTGATTTCAAAGTTAGACCAAGTGAGAACTACCAGTAGCCTTCCAAACCTGGTAACCAAGTACTAAGTACCAGCACAGAGCAAGTAAGTTTATATCATCCAGTACTGAGCATTATCTTCAGATAACAAATGATATAGCCCACTGGTTGCACAAACTACACCACACTAGTACTGGTAGGCCTACTTGCCATTACTGTGCTGAGTGCTGGTAAGGTCTAATTACACTTGACTACTTAATTGCAGAAGTTGTTTGTTCACACAGGCACAGGGCAACCCATTTAGTACAGATAACAACCTCAGTAGTCCACCATTACCGGTACTGCATTACCGGTAATATCTTTCGTACAGTGTACCAGACTGGTGTTTATGCTGCTTGGTAAGTCTATAGTAGTTTTGTATTGCAAGAGCATAGCCGTAGTTTATCGGATAATGTTTTTACGCATAATTTCTCCCACTTCAGGGTCGTTTGCAGTTGATACCACATAAACGAAGTCAACTGCATTAGCAAAATGAATTTCTCTACTCTGAATCCTAACCCCTAACCTTGACGTTTGCACTTCTAGTTGATACTTGTTTCCCATTCATATTTAAAACAACTACTGGGGAATTATTTAACGTATGTGGTACCAACTGCAAATGACCCTGAAGTGGTAGGCTAGAAATTATATGTAAAAACATTACCCTAGTTTATCAGTGAAGAGTGGTAGCCCTGCAACTAGCCTACCAGTACACTCAACTGTTCTATAGCATATTGTGCTTATCACCATATTTTTTAGTATTTTTTTAAAAATTCTATGTGTAACATAATTTAGATCTCGTGCCTATAGTTTGAAAACTGAGTATCCTTGTACACAACTTGCCAGATTATTAATTGCCTGAAATATTCAATCCCCTATTTGAAATTAACAACATAGTTCACTCCATTTCAACACGAAATAACAACGCCTATTACTACCCATTTTATTCTAAAAGCTTCACTCAGCAATCAAAAGAATACAGTGGGGTTAAGGTGTGAAATGCTCTCTCGAATGACATTAAGTCATTACAATCTAAATCGCTATTTTCATCTAAATTGAAACAGCACCTAAGCAAACCAAATTAACCTGTACCTCTATATTTACTTTGATCGTCACCCATGAGCATGACTTATGAAACAATCCTTGTACACACTGCTTGTACATAGTTGTATAAATTGTACATAAATTGTTTTGTTTTTTTCTGTGTTTTTGGTAGAGCAAAATTTTGGGCTCTATATTGTAAGTTGTTTTCTTAAACCTAAATTTGCTGAGTCTTGATTAGGTTTTGTGGCCGTGCAGAACATCTACTAATGACTTGTTTAGGGTTTACATAACTTGATGCACGTTTTAAACCCTCTGGGTTTTGTCACTTTTCCCTGTTGGCGCATGTTACATTCTCGTGCTATTCTTGATGCTGTTTTTATACTGTATGTTAGCGTGCATTAGCGAAAAAATAAACATTAAAAATAATAATAATAAACTTCCTGTCGATAGCTCGGCCTATTCAGTGTTCCACTTCGAGTCCTGACAGACCAGATAATCAGCTGATTTTTGTAGTTTCCGCATCAGCAAGTTCAGAATCAGTAACAATTGTTTTGATTTGCTTCACTAGTTTTCGAGTTTTGAAGTTGCCAATTTAATTTTTCGTTTCTTGAAATTACGAACAACATGAAAGTTATAGGTTTGGTTCAGGTTAAAAATACACGAGGACGTCTTTTGAAACTTCTCCAAGTGGGGGCAAAACACATTGGCGAAAGGATGACGTCAGTTCAGATGCGTAAAAGGGGGCGACATATAATCTAAAAAATCAAATTTTTATATACCGGTACGTGCCCTACTTACCTACTACGCTCCAAAAAAACACATATTGAACCTTTCAATCTTATCTCAAGGTCATCATCCAAATTAGTCCAATTTTCTAGACTGCGTCCGATCATTCTCATTCGATCGGTTGATCTTCCGTTAAGGTTAAAGTGGTGGACATCTTGGAGAGAAAAAAAATCTGACTAGTTATCGGTAATGTTACAGCACGTCACTTTAATTTTAATTTCACTTCGTTTAAGAAAATTGCCGCGATGGTCCCGCGTATCGAACACGTAGACAAGTATTATTTCCTTCATTTGTTCAGTTTTAATTGATTGTTTCACAAACCCACGATTTTAATTTGTCAAGCTACATCCTGGCTTTGCACGCTTGCAGGCAGTGTTTTTGCAATAACTATAACGCTCCTTTTTTCTTAATACGATAGCGCGAAGGCAACTGAGTTTTTACAACGTGTGGTCAGATGAATTTTGCATAATCGCAAAGAGGAAGCTATGGGGCGCCAACTGTTCACTCTATTCGCAGTATGTTTTTTCGTATATTTACAGTATTTATACCAACGCAAAAACATGCAACCGAACGCAAAAGCAAATAAGCAAACGCAAAAATAAATGATCAAACGCAAAAATAAACAGTCAAACACAAAAATGAACAGTCAAACGCAAAAATAAAGAATCAAACGCAAAAATAAACAATCAAATGCAAAAACAAATAATCAAACGCAAAAATAAACACTCAAACGCAAAAATAAACAATCAAAACGTTTGTGGATTTGGTTCAGTCCCATTTTTTTCCTTCAAAAAGGCAAACGCAAAAATAAATAGTCAAACGCAAAATAAATAAGCAAAAAGATTGTACAGTTTTGTATATTTAACGCTTGGTTGGTCAATGGCCACGTGGTTTAGTTTATGTTGTTTGCCATTTTTTATTTTTGTTTAGTTTACGACCGTCGCACAATATATCTACACTACTAACAGTGGAACCATGTGGAACCACTCTCTGTGCTCAGTCAGAGTCCGAAACGAAAATCAGAGCTTAGACGCAGTGTTGCCATTTTATATTTTTGTTTTTAAATTTATTTTTTATGAAATTTACAAGGAGTTTCTAGTGTATTTGATTGCTGAATTAATTTAATGAGAAAAGTGAGAAGTTTTGGTGTGGGGTAAATGATAAAGTAACTATGGGGAGTACGGGGGAAGGAGTATGGGGAAGAATGAGGAAGAATATAGAATTTGGGGGAATTTGGAGGAGTATGGATGGTGGAGGAATTGGGAAATTTTTAGTAGTTTGGGAAGTTGGGACAAGTATGGGGGGAATATGGAAGGAGTGAGAAAGTGTGGAAGGAGATGTGGAGAAATGTGTTGGGGTGTGGAGAAGTGTGGGGGGAGGAAAGGGGAGATGTGGGGGAGGTGAGGGAAATGTGGAGGGAGGTGGAGAAAATGGGTAGAAGATCCCATATCCCCTACATCTCCCCTCACTTCTCCCACACTCCAACACACTTCCCCACATCTCCCCCCACACCTCTTTTCACACCTCCCCCACATTTTCCCACTCCTACCCCCACACTTCCTCACTCCTTCCATATTCCCCCCATACTTGACCCAACTCCCCAAACTAGGGCCTACTAAAAATTTCGCTTTTACCCCACCATCCATACTCCTCCAAATTCTTTAAACCCCCCTATTCTTCCCCATACTCCTTCTCCGCAGTACTACCATTGTTACCTTATCATTTACCCCACATCAAAACTTCTCACTTTTCTCATTTATTGTCAAATTAATCCAGCAATCAAGTGCACTAGAAACTCCTTGTAAATTTCAAAAAAATAAATTTAAAAACAAAAATACAAAATGGCAACACAGCGTCTAAGCTCTGATTTTCGTTTCGGACTCTGACGGAGCACAAAAAGTGGTTCCACTGTTAGTAACATAGATACACTGCGTGACGGTTGTAAACTAAACAAAAATAAAAAATGGCAAACAACATAAACTAAACCACGTGGCCATTGACCAACCAAGCATTGAATATACAAAACTGTACAATCTTTTTGCTTATTTATTTTGCGTTTGACTATTTATTTTTGCGTTTGCCTTTTTGAAGGAAAAAAATGGGACTGAACCAAATCCACAAACGTTTTGATTGTTTATTTTTGTGTTTGAGTGTTTATTTTTGCGTTTGATTATTTGTTTTTGCATTTGATTGTTTATTTTTGCGTTTGATTCTTTATTTTTGCGTTTGACTGTTCATTTTTGTGTTTGACTGTTTATTTTTGCGTTTGATCATTTATTTTTGCGTTTGCTTATTTGCTTTTGCGTTCGGTTGTATGTTTTTGCGTTGGTATAAATAAATATACAAAAAAACATACTGCGAATAGAGTGAACAGTTGGCGCTTCATAGAAAGCTTTTCTTTTATCATGTGAGTTACCAAATCCTCAGTTAATTTATGTTCAGTTGACGCCGCTTTGCTGTTTATTTTCATTTCTTCCGTAAATACATCATTTTGTACTGGAAAGCCTTCAAGACTGCTGACAGGAAGAGAGTCGAAATTTGTCACTGAGCGAAGGTTCTAGAACTCCTCTAGACCGCCTGCATCAAAACGAAGTTCATTTTTTAACAGTATATGTATGTGATCTCTCTC
>OZ023237.1:14304097-14331638 GCA_964006365.1 Trididemnum miniatum
CGTGAATAGCTGACAAAATGACCTTTTTGGGTATCTCCTTGGCAAAGAATAACGATCGTTACCATCTGCTTTATGCAGTAATTGCTGTTATGAGTATCTATTCATTCTTGCGCTTTTGCACCCACTGTATAGAGCGTATCACCGCGACCACGTTTCGTTCAATTTAGCCACATGCCGCATCAATTTTGAAAAGCTTGCAATTTTTTTGGGGGTAGAAGTACATTCTGACGTGATTTTCATGCAAATAATATAGCAGATAAAACCAATACATTATTCAGGCCTTGAAATTTCTCCAATTGACTATTCTTAACAACTCAGATATTGCAGAATTTGCAATCTACGTGTATCCGTGTACCTCATCTTTTTATGTCGACCTCTGCGTCAAACCCTAAAATGTAATTGATTTGCTCTTAAATTAAATTGAATTAACATGTACTGTAACTGAATTTGATTTATGCAAATCAAATTTGATTTACGAAAATCGAGTTGGATTGGTCCAAATCAACATTGATTCATTAAATTGAATTGGGTTTGTCGTAAATCGAATTGGATTTATGGAAATCGGATTTGTGCAAATCAAATTTGATTCATGCAAATCCAATTCGATTTAACAATAAATCTTATTCCATTTGTTACAACGATTTGACAATATGTTGATTCAATAATTTACATTTTTTACGTTTGGCACCCCTTAGATTTCCACATTAAATAGTTTGTATGAACGATATGCTAGGTTTTGGGAGCATGGTGGTTATGGTGGTTAGAAGAAAACAAATTTATTGTTTTTTCACTTAATTACACTACTAGTGCGAAGGTCCGTGTTCAGTGTATGTGATTGAATGTTTTGACTTTTGTTTCAGCAACAGCAATCTTTTCAATGTTACAAAAGTCATCGTTCAGATCACGGTAAACAATATGTGTTTTGAACTTTTACATATTTAATTACATAGTTGCTTTCTAAAAGCAGCCAACCAGAGAAATACGTGATAGCCTGTCTGTAACAAATGATATAGCAAAAAAGCAAGTGATTTTCACGAAAGAGTAAGCCGAGATGAAAAGCAAGTTAACTACAGATGTCGACTTCTCGAGGTAGTTCAACTACTATCTTCAGCGGTCAATATAGAACGCGTTATAATAGTGAGTTTGGTACTATTCGTTTTTAATGGCTTAGTGAACTAAATCAGAGTTGTTAAGTAGTGATACAGGCGGATCCAGAAGCTTGTTAGGGAGCAGATGAAATCGAAAAGAACTTATTTTGCAGTTACCGGTGGAGCTGTGTGAGTTGAAAACTATCGAAATAATAAAGTATCAATATATAGGTCTACAACTAAAAATTCAATAGGGCTTAATTTGTTTTTAGTCATCCCCCAATGCATTTCGGGCCTTCAATGGTTTGCTTTTCAACGACATAATGATCTTTTCGCAGTCTCCTCGTCTCTTATATTTTCACGTTACGCGATATTTTCGGCAAGAGACTAGATAAAACTTGTTGTTGTGTGACTTCAACTGAGGAAGACATATTTTTGTCTTCCCCAAAACCTTCGATTCTCACGACTCCGGCTGTCGAGTTTCATTTTAACATTGTCAATGTCAATCAATAAACTTTTAGTGAACCAATAAGTAAATAAATTTGTTCGGTAATGCAAACTTTGATTGTTTTGTTGCAGTTGAGCAAAAATTAAAAATCATAACTTATCTGTACCAGCAACATTAATGAATGAAAAAATTGATTCAGTTGTTGCAGCAAGCAGAATTCTTGACGAAAGAGAGATATTCGGTTTTGATAAAGAAAATGGGATTCCTTTAATTTACATGCGGTTCAGGCCCATTTCGCCCCAGAAAAGCAGCAGTGTTCCCTCAATCGAAAAATTTTGACTCTGGCAATCAACAAAAATATAGAGTAATTGGAAGCAAATTCACCAATGAAAATTCTCAAGATAAATCAACTTTCCAGCGACATTTATGCAAAAATGCTGCAACTGCTGATTGTGAATTAAAACCAACTGTGAGTTCTTACAATTCTGAGAAAACAAGAAATCCCTCCCTGCTATAGCGCAAACAAGCTTGAAAAACCATTTTTTTTCAAAGAAAAGGAGAAAACCTTAACAGCAATCGAGGAGGAAAAGTGAAAACCACTCAAACTTTTTCTCATGTACGTCATAATGTTATGACCTCACTTTCCATCAACGACGTCAGAAGTGACGCAATAACAATATTTCAATTGTCCAAGTCGAGACCGGGTACAGTGAACTATGATGCTGAATTAAAAAGATTCGCCCAACAACTTCATTACTCGACGCAACCGCAAGTCTGTCATTGCCCCTATCTGCACTTCAGTTTGAAAAACAACGGGGTAAACATGATAACGCTCAAGAAACCCCGCCTCCTGTTCAAAAAAGAGAACTTGTTACGAGATGCTGCCACGGAAAGGACAGGCGAACTCTTCATAAACATTTAAACGGTTACAGATCAGTCTCAACTGAGCCATTCAAAACAGAAATTATATTAAACTCCAAGAATTCTTCTATTCTACCGTTAGGAAAATCGCCACATATGCTCAAGCCATTTAGAAATGGAGTTCTTAGCGATGCTGTAAAAAACAACCCTTTAAATCAATCAAAATCTTCCACTCCCATCCAAAAACCGAAAATGTCGGAAGATGTGGTATGGGTAGATAACAAAGTAATGACTCCGGCAAAGAACGGTTCCGCGACTCCAGTTTTAAAAGTATTTTTGACCAAGCGGAAAGCTTTCCTTCCTTCGACAACCAGACCAATTTTGTCAAATTTGTCTAAATCAGCAAGATTGCAGTATTTTGGGACTTCTGTCAAATCCATTACTGACACAATAAGCAGGATGGTTGCTAAACAAAAAGATTACAGCTTGCATTTGCCTTCTGTAAACAAATCAACAAAAGTTTTTCTTAAAAACGTTGAAACGTGATGAAACTTCACGCAGCAATCACGAAAATACATTAGGCTATGCATTTCCATGAGGCGCAATCAGGGGCAATTTTATTCGTCAGGAAGTATCAAAATAGTAATAAATATAAACCAAAAAAATGTAATCTTCATTATACTTGCCGTATCACACCGAAGCGTGTTGCGAGCTGCCATCTCCATGGCTTAGCGACTTACATAGCTCCGAAGAAACGTCGAAGCGCAAGCGAGCCGTTGGTGACACTATGACCGGTTAGACCGGCCCGGTTGTCGAACCCTAGACCTCCCGCCCCGATGGCGACGTCCTTAACAAGTAACCTGTCGGTAGTAGTAACGTAGCCTACCAAGATGTAAAATTTAATTATAAGTAGGGAATTTGAGCCTTCTTAGATATTCCCCCAAGATCTGTCAAAGGCAATCATCAGGAGTGGACAATTACCCTGTCCACATGTCCCATCAAAGTGGACCAAAATCCCACTGGCTTTGTGCACCATAATCAAATTTTTGATGTCACAATCACTTTTTTTAATTATGACCTCAAAATTTGATTATGATGGAGAAGCCCGTGGACTTTCCCCCATAATAATTGGACATGTGGACAGGTTAAATATTGTCTGGCATGACAAGTTCGACTCCTGCAATCAAACTCATTTGGATGAAAGCTCATTTTCAGACTACTTTGCAATGTCCTTCATCGCACAGTTCGATTTTAGTGTATTAATTGCTGTGTGAATATTTTGTGTTGTTAATGCAATTTATCACAATTAAATTGTTAGTCCTATCGGCTTCTCATGTTTTGCAACGTTTTTGTAAAACGACGCCCCAAGTGTGGTGATACATGGTTTAAAAGACTTCACTGTTTATGGTGATGGTAGAATCGGTGGTATCAAAAACGTGGCGATATTTTACAGTTTCGACATAGCCTATCACTTAACCTCAGAAGTGAGAATACAGATTTAGAACGTTAAGCAAAGTAGAGCTAAGGTGCACGACAAAATCAAATCTTCATTATACTTGCCGTATTACGCTGAAGCACGTAACGAGTGGCGGGGCCACTTTCCGTGGCTTAGCGCCTGGGCAACACACAGCTGCGAAGCAACGTCGCAGCAGTGGCGAGCCGTTTTCGACACTGCAAATTTGACCGGCTCGGGAATCAAATCCCAGACCTCCTGCACAAGTAGCGTGTGCTTAAAAAGTGAACTAACCGGTCAGTGACGTCACAAAAAACTAACAAAGCTCGGCTCCACTCCGCTGCACTTAAACTGCTCGTATGAACCATCTTTACACAATCAACATCCAGCTCGGTCTGGAACACGCGATGCAGTAATTCCACTCTTTATTGGCATTGTTTCTTTACACATTTTGATTTCAAATCAAAATTTTTATCAAATTCAGTAACAAAATTATTACGAAAAAAGTATTTCACTCTTGATCATAGCTGTAGGAGACAGGGGTGCAGGGGGGGCGACCGCCCCCCATTTATAAAAGTTGAAGATGCCGCGTTAAAAATTCGGGCACTGTAAAGTATTTTTCGGGCATGATTTGAATGCTAGAAAAATAGTTTTGATCTTTTGAATTATTGAGTCCCTGAAAGTATTTTTCTATTTTAGCAGGTTTAATGATTTGCGAGCAAATAGCAACTTGATAAAATGCCAATTTAGCAGTTTCTAGACTTCATGAGGTTGTTGCGTAGCATATTTCTAAATTTTTTCATTATGTTTAGTCTGTATGTCCTGTGTCATGTATACAAAGATTTTACTGCTGGTATTAGACTAGAATGTTTCATAACTGCCGTTTTCTATATATCCGTATACACTTTATAAATTAGTCTTAAATTCGGGCAGTTGAAAGTTTTTGCGAAGTGTTTTTAACATTTGTCATTGTGGTAATTTATTAATCAATCCTTATTTTGATTCTTATCAGTTTTCTGATATTATAATTGTGAAGATCATACACTAAGTAGATTTTTGACTCATTTCAGTCATTTAAATGTTTACGTTGCCTAAATATATAGGTTTAAGATTAGGGTGTATAGTGAATGTTTGATAATTAAGTTAGTTTGAATTTAACATGATGTGCCTACTCATTCATTGCAATAAAATTTGAAATTTTGCGTAAGAAATTTGGGCAGTCAAAACTTTGTTTGGGCAGTGTTAGTGCAGGTTAACCAGTTAACAGCATATCACAATGCATGACAGATACCAATATAATTTGAAATTACAGTAACAATTTAGTCAACTTAAATAATTATATTCAATGTCACTCATCATCTTCTGTTTACAATGCTATAATGTGGTCATAGGCCTTTATTTTTTGAGTTAAAATGATGATTTAATTATCAATTGCTGAATATTGTGTCTAAACAGCATTTTGGTCAAATAGGAAAAGGTCGAAGTGCACTCTTATATTTTTGACGTATTGCTTGCTTGCAGGTTAATTGTCGCAACAAGTTATGCATCTGGTTTAGTAGTTGTCGCAAAATTTTTCGGGCAGAGGTGGTTTCGCCCCCCCAAACTGTTTTGGGCTCCTACGCCCATGCTCTTGATTATAAAATTTGCGGCACAACACAGAAAAAGTATTGCACTATGAAGAAAGAAAAAGAATAAAAAATAAAGACGAATCAACATACACAAATAATTTTATATGGAACTTAATGACAGTAGGCTACTTGTACAATACAACACAAAAACATTGCAATTTCATCAAAAAATATGAAAACAATACAGTATAAACTTATTTTATTGCGTAGGTGGTCTCTCTCTTAACAACAATGAACACTAGCGCATACGACAATAGAACAAAAAAACAGAAAGCAAAAATCACAATAATTAACTCTAACGAATAGGCGTCTTCGCACACAGAATAACCCAATATCCTGCATAAAATCACTGCTAATGTACAGCAAGCTTGCAACAACGAAAATTTATATTTCTCAAGCCAGCCCGGTTGAACTGCGAATACGCGAGTCCAATAGTTTAAATAAAAATTTTCTAAAAATACAGCAATCAACGTACACAAATAGTTATCTTATATGGAACTTAATGAGAGTAGGCTACTTGTACAATACAATACAAAAACATTGCAATTTCATCAAAAAATATGAAAATAATACAGTATTAACTAATAAGTAATGTTACAGATTCAATCTTTTTTGGATTGATGATTTCTAAAAAGGTAGCTTTTTCAGTATGCCAAACCGTCTTCAAAACCGCAAATGAGTAGGCTACCGCTCTGGTTGAATATACGCAGCGTCATAAAAAGTTGCATTGCATAAATTATTTCATGACTAAAATATTTATAAATCATTTTTGCGAAAAATGTTACAAAACCTACTGAAAAAAAAAGTTATAATTCCACCTCCTTAAACTTCTAGTCAATTTGTCGCAATCTTTAAAGCCCCCAAAGTGCTGTGATGCAGGCTTATTGAGTCGCCTCCAAATTACTAGTGCAGGTTGCACCGCGATTATCAGGAGTGATGAGAAAATTGGGGAGAAAGTAACTTCACACATAATTTCACTATAAAATTTTAAAATAATTTACGTGGCTTGTAGAGAAATATTTACGTCAGCTGCAGCCCAGTTTGAAAAACATGGAGTGGTAAAACCAGAAGATCCGTCGATTAAAGCTTGGATTGTGGAATATACGGATGCTACTCCGCCAATCACACCAATTACCATAATTTCTATCAAAAGTAGTTTGATGTGAAACGGAATATCAAAGTTCACCCAGCGTGGGTCTTCCACGGAGTCATAAGAAAGAAAGTTACCCGGCTCCCTTTGAGAACGAATCCGTTCTTGCGACTCCGTAATATACGAAAGATCGTTGTAACTCCGAGATCGTTGGCGTGACAATAATAAATAGAACAGCGGCGGAAAAATGAAGTTGGTGGCTGTAATTGTGGTCGCTCCAACCAGAGATAGAATTATTCCGAAATGTGGAACACTTAGTGCGACCAGTACCGCGGAGATCATGACAAAAGTACGGACAAGGACTCGCTTGAGAGAAAACCCTGAAAATGTCAAGATTATAAAACTATCATACCTAAAATTTTGCTTTCGATTTAAAGCATTTCAAACAGCGGTTGATCTAGAATTTCTGTTCAGGGTCCGCAATAATGCATAGACATCTCAACTCAAAATGTTACATGAAAATAGTATTCGCGGTGAACATTTTAGGGAAGAAAATCGCCCTCCTTCACAGAAGCCCCTGTTCCAAATCAAAGTTGGATCAGCACAACACAAATCAATTACAATCACAGGTAAGCCTTCAGGAATTAGAACAGTAAGTTAAAAATACGGTTGTTGTACATCCGTCTTGTTATACTGATATACCGGTACCAAAATATTTCCTGTACTTACTATCTGGAATTCTGAATAAGCCTTCCAGATCTTGGGACACAGGATTGATTACAATGATGAAGCCAAGGAGGAGGTGTGACGTAATAAGAATGATCACAGTGTAGAGAATCCAATTACGATCCATGTTATATAGAATGTTTGCATTTTCCATTGCATCCCCAATGACAACAAATCCAGCGATGCTAACAGACGAATAGATAGCAAGCACACCTAAATGTACACAAATCGAGGTTAACGTAAATTAGTGGTAATAGCAGCGTCTCTTCTTTCCGCAACTTCAAGGCGATAAAGAACATGATAAGATGAAGAACATACTGTACAATAGCGAAACTAGAACAAGAGTTTACTTACAATCACAAAGTCGACTTCAAAGGCGTCTCAATACATATTAATACAAAAATTACACTGCGAATATAAAAGGAAAATGTGAAATAAAATATACAAGATTTTAGTGATGGCGAATGCATGTGACCACCAGGAGACCAGAGTGACCGTACGGTCTTCGAATCAATAGCCTCCCAAAGAACTTTACACAGTCACTGCGACACTGCTTACAACAAGGATGGCGAACCACTGACCCGCGGGTCACACCGTGACCCACTTGTAATTTCAAAACTTTTAGAAAAATGTGAAGAAACATTTAAGTAGTGACAAAAGGTGTAACATTCTTTTCTCTGGCATTCACGACCTTTTGTTTTGCTCTTACACTCACTATAAGGAGGAGAGACGCAATAGCTCAGATGGCCGAGTGGTGAGAGCGTCCGCCTCAGCTGTCGACTTGGGTTTGATTCCGAGTCGGGTCCCTGCTTACTGTGTGGAGAACAATCCGGCAAGTTTACTTGATGTGCCGTTGGGAAAGACACTTAGCGGAATTCCCCCATCTTGGTGTGCCGTTGGGAAAGACACTTAGCGCAATTCCCCCCGCGGTAGCAACTATTCGTATTCTAGCGGATAGGCTGAAAAAATTAGCTTCGATAACCAGTCCGCTAACATTTTTGAACTTTAGCTGATCAGCTAATCCGCTAGTGAAAAAATTAACTCGGCTAATTAGCGGAATAGCGATTTGTGCCCACTTATGCATAATATAATAATAGAATCAAACTATATTTAGAACTGATTGTCTGTTTTCGTTTGACACAAGTCATGTAATATGAATTAATAGCTTTTTTGAATTTGTGATAGGGAAGTTTTCGTATTTGTTCTAGAATGAAGTTCCACACCTGCATTCCTCTAAACTTGAGACTATTTTGAGTTTTCTTAGAAAAGTATGGCACAAATAACTCGTTTTTAGCACCGTAGAGCGAGACAGCGCTGTTTCTGGCTATTAGCCTTCATCAGCCGCCCTCAGGTAAGAAATATTCATCTTCCAGGACGAATGATCTTGCCAGGATCATCCATCCCTTTCTTAAAGAAGTTGTTTAGTCGTTTTTAGCACCTTTACGTTTCTTGTAATTAGTAACATTTAGTGCTTCTTTAAAATATTTGCTTAACACAGGTGGCAATTTATTAGAAGTGTAGTCACGCATAAATTTGGCTATCTCAAATTTAATAACTGATCAATGTCTAATATGCCATATTTTTGATACAGAGGTGCAATACGCTGTCTAAATTCTCAACCTTCCATAATTCTCAAGCATTTATTTTGGTAACTTGCAGCTAAGTAAGTATGTTTTGCAAGTGCAACCCCATATTATCAAACCATATGTTAAATGTGGATACATCAAGGCATAATATAGGTTGATTAATGTTTTTTGTGGGACGAATGGCTTTGGTTTACAGATTACTTTTAATGCGCAAGTTATTTTGTGTTCAATTTTGTCAATATGAAAGGTAAAATTCAATTTATCATCAATTATCACGCCAAAATATTTGACATTGTTAAATGTTTGAATCTGTACAGTACAGTGTACATCACAAACACATTTTATATGGGACAGAAATTTGGTAGCAGTTTTTTGATGAAACCAAAGCTTGGGTCTTGTGGGGACTAAGTGAGAGTTTATTGTATAGCATTCATTGATTAAGTCTATTTAATTCGCTGTTGGCAAGATCTTCTGGTGTGCCATCGTTTAGAGCTCGCAATAGAAGATATGCGTCATCAGCAAACAATCTGGGGGGGGGGGGGATGTAAACGGCATTATGTAAATCATTTGTATAAATTGAAAACAGTAAAGGCCCTATTACTGAGCCCTGAGGAATTCCATACTTTACGGGAAGACGGTTTGATGCAACATTGTTAGTTAGTTAGTTGCATATTTATCCTCCTATCACGAGAAAGCGATCAAAGCGATATACGAGCTCGCTTAGGAGTTGCCAGCCATCTGTCTACGATGGGGGAATCCCGCTAAGTGCCTTTCCCAACGGCACAACAAGTAAACTTGCCAGATGTCATAATTTAAAAAAGTGATTATGTCATCAAGCCCACATAAATTGCACATGTAGACAGGCTAATTGTATTGTTCGTGTTTAGTTGCGTATTTATCCTCCGATGCCTATCATGAGAAATCGATCAAAGCGCTGTAAAGAGCTCGATGAGGAGTTGCCGGTCATCTGTCTACCGCAGCAACATAGGGAAATCCCGCAAAGCGCCTTTCCCAACGGCACAACAAGTGAACTTGCCGGCTGGTTCTCCACACTATCCCTTTAAAGCTGAGCGTCAAGCAGGAAAGCTGTGAATACCAATTTTGAAGTCATTGGTTTGACCCGATTCGGAATCGAACCCGAGTCTACAGCTCAAGAGACAGACGCTCTATACCACTCGCATCTGAGCTGTTATTACTTCGACATAGTGCATTCTATTTGTGAGATAACTTTCTATTAACTGGTTTAATTGCAACTTCCCTAATGATACAGCTTATAAGGTAAGGTACGATGGCAAACAGTAGCAAAAGCTTTCTGAATATCTAGCAGCACAAGGCAACAAGAGTGTTTTTGTACAATTGCATCATAACAGTTGGTAACTACGTCAGCTAGAGCATGGTTGGTAGTGTTTGGTCCTGAACGCAAATTGAAGGTATAAATGGTATTGTGTTTATTGAAAAAATCAGACAATCTGCAGTAAATTACTTTTTCAAAAACTTTGCAGTAAATTACTTTTTCAAAAAATTTTCAACAGCTCAAATGGCCTAGTGGTAAGAGCGTCTGTCTCTTGAGCTGTCGACTTAGGTTTAATTCCGAGTCGGGTCACACCAATGACTTTAAAATTAGTATTTACAGCTTCCCGGCTTGACGTTCAGCATTGAAGAGATAGTGTGAAGAACAAACCGGCAAGTTTACTTGATGTACCGTTGGGAAAGGCACGGGATTCCTCCATCTTGGTGTGGTAGACAGATGGCTGGCCACTCCTAAGCGAGCTCGTAGAGCGCATTGACTGCTTTCTCGTGATAGGAGGATGAATATGCAACTAAATACAAATGCTTTGCCCAAGCAAGTTTTGGTGAAAAGGTAACAAAGTTTTAGGGAAGAGGAAACCACTAGAATAGGGAAGAGAAAACGTTGTAGCATGTAGATATAGATGAAGAAGCGTTAAAAAGACAAGAATAGGCATGATTGCAACACGTAAATCGTAAGGAATAAAGATTTGCATTTTTATCTTATTTAATAAATTCTCGTAGTCAAAAAATCCACGTAGAATTTTTGGAACCAAGATTCCGTTATGAAGCGAAAGCAAAACCTAACAACATACGCACTCAGTTTTTCACTCATCTCCGGTACTAAGCGTCTGGGGGGAAAGCTGCGAATACTATTTTCAAAGTTTTCACTATGACCCGACCTAGAATAAAACCCAAGTCCTCCGGGTACCAAGTTGACGAGATTGCTATTGGTGAGAGGAAAGTCTTGTGTGCGATTCACAGGTCGATCAAATCGAACACAGCCAACGGCTCGTCACCGCAACGACGTTTCTCTGGAGGTTGAAACTGTGTTACCGAGGCGCTAAACAGCGGAAATTGGCCTCTCCCCTCGTTACATGCTTCAGCGCAATATCCGAAAAATTTAGTTGTTAGTTGTTACATCTTGAAACAAGATGCTTCCGATACATCTCCGCTCAGAGTATTTTTTACAACACTCAAAAATAGTAGCTCAAAAATAAGCCTGATTTGCCTTCTGTATCAACGCGTTCTCACGATTAGAAACAACTTCAACAATTTTTCATTTAAATAACGTGTAGTAATCGTAATACTACGTTGCATTTTTCGGCATTGCCAACTCATTTATCTCCATAACTTACAAAATATGCCTATGGCCACGGTGAGAGGAAACTTTTCTGGCCGTTTCATATCAATTTGAATAGTTGGAAAAATACTTGCACCTCCAAACCCAAACAGAATCGTTCCAAAAGCATTAAAAAACCCATCAAAAGTTGGATTAGAGTGAGTGGCAGGTGGCAAATCCTCAGCCATCTGAAAAAAGACTCTATTAAATCAAATGAAAATCTTCATTATACTCACGTTGATACGCCGAAGCGTGTTACGAGTGGCGGGGCCCATCTCCGCGACTTAGCGCCTGGGCAACACAGCTGCGAAGAATCGTCGCAGCGGTGGCGAGCCGTTGGCGACACTGTGCCGATTTGACAGACCCGGCAATCGAACCCCAGACCTCCCGCACCGATAGTCTGTGCGCTTAACAACTGAGCTAACTGCCGGTTCAAACAAAAAGAAAGCCTCTGCTCTTCATAATGAATCGCTGAAAAATCACTAGTGGCCTACCGAAGAAGGTTTAGCGTTATTTACGGGGCGCCGTTTGTAAAGCTATGCAATACAAATTTTGCATCATTTTTTAGTCAATTTTGGCTGAATTACATGCAGTATGATATATTGTTGCAATTTACTTACATTGCTGCAATTTGTGTTAAATTGTTGCAATTTAATTATATTGCTACAATTTGTGTTAAATTGTTGCAATTTAATTATATTTCTGCAATTTGTGTTAAATTGTTACAATTTAATTATGTCACAGCAATTTGTGTTTAACTGCTGTAATTTAATTATATTGCTGCAATTTGTGTTAGATTGTTGCAATTTAACTGTACTGTAAGCAATAGACAATTTGAAGGGGAAGTATGGGGAGAGAATCGAGTGGGCAAGTGTGTGGGGAAGTGGGAGGGGAGGTAAAGGGAGATGTAAGAAAGCGGGGAAGGAGGTGTGGGGGGTGTGGAAAGAGGTGTGTGAGATAGTCTATGGGGTGAGTGTGGGGAAGTGTGTGGGGGGAGGAAAGGGAGATGTGGGGGATGAGGAGGAAGGTAAGAGGAGATGTGGGGATCTGAAGAAGTATCGGAGAGTGTATGGGGTGAGTGGGAAGAAGCCACCCCCCCTAAAACATTTTAGCATAAACCTTTCCCTTATGAATAATGACCATCCCTCCTTTACGCCTGCATGAAAAGTTTGCACCATCCCCCATAAGTGTTTTGACACCTCAAGCACTGGGTGCGCGGGAAGGTGAGAAGAAATCGAGGTATTGGGTGTGTGATAAAAATGCGGAGAAGTGTGTTGGGGTTTAGGAGGAGGAGAAGGGAGATATGGAGAAGTGTGGGGGGAGGTATGGGCAGTATTCGAGTTGAGTGGAGATGCGGGAGGATGCCATCCCCTCGGAAAACAACACCATCCTCTCATAAAACATTTTAGCGTTAACCATTCCCCTATAAACAATGACCATCCTGCCTTCATGTCCGCATGGAAAGCTTGCACCATTCCCCCATAAGTGCTTTTACAACTAGAGCACTGAATATGGGAAACCCCAACACACCTCTACCCACACTTCTAAATCTCTTCCCACATCTTCCCTTATCTCCCCCCACACCCCAACACACTTCCCCACACTCACCCCATACCCTCTTTCACACTTCTTCACACCCCCCACTTCTCCTCTTACCTTCCTCCACACCCCCATACCTCTCCCCTCACCTCCCCCACACCCCAACACACTTTTCCACACCCTCCATACTTACCCCATACACTCTCCCACACCTCCCCCTACATTTCCTTTTACCTTTTCCCACACCCACCATGCCTCTCCTCCCACCTCCCCCCACACCCCAGCACACTTCCCAACGCTCACCCCATGCATTCCCCCACATTTCCTCTTACTTTTCCCACACCCCAACACTAGGGTGCACCATTTACCCACCAAAAATAAAATCGTAGCTTAAACAAGCCTACCTTTTTTTTGGAAGTGAGGTTAGGTTTAAAAACAACATGTGCAAAATTTTAAGTTCATCGGGTGATCTTTAGCCCCTCCACCCAAAGCGTAAACTTTTCACTTTTTCCCACTTTTTTGATAAATTTGTCACTAGATGGCAGTGTTTACAAAATGACGATTTTTGACTTGCATAATCAGTGAGCCCTTTTTGTTTCGCATCTTTTAAAAAAAAATTTGGCCTGATACCCCTCAGGATTCGAAGATAGAAGCCTTTTTGTGCTGAATATCTCTGTACTGCCGCTAGTGGTGAAATTGTTATGTCTGCATTATTTCATGAATTACTGGACCAATTTGACTCAAATTGGTGTCTACTGTCTATCCCCCCGTTTTCAAAGGTGAAGAATTCGTTTAAGCTATTGATATTGTGCTCATTCGATACTGGAAGGTATAATGCTTGTTTTTTTACTTGAAAAAGGAAGATTGCGTCGAGTTTGTTTCAGGTGTGGTAGGAATTTGATATACTTGTATTGTAGTCTGCAGAAATCTAGAATAGCAGTAAAAGCGATTCAAATAAAAGGTTTTATAACAGTCTTTAAATGTCAGGTTACGACGTGTCATGTTTTTCCCGGAATTTTTATAATTTGGTTTTTCTATTTCACAGAATTACTTACAGAAATCTTTTAATTAGCGTAAATTTTGCATTGAAAGGTATATATGTTGTAATGGCTAGTATTGATTTAAAAAGCTATATTCTTGGCACTAGGCCAACAAATGATGATAAAACCCTCACAGGCAGTCGATTGCCTACAGAACATGCAGTGCTTCTGTGCTTCTTAGCCCACCGTCAATGCCCCAACTCGACTTCGAAAAGAGACGCGGCAAATAAAACGGTCGAAATGGTGCTTCCATTTTATAACAAAGCAGCCATTCCAGCCATTCAAAAGCATAAAATGGCAGAAACAACTGAAAAATTGGCAACTGAGTTTGAAAATCTTTTGAAATTGAAGCAGGAAAAACAAAGCTCTGGTAAAGGGAAAGAAATAATTGATAATTTTAAGAAGCGAATTCAAGATAAAACGATGAAATTTTGGCCTTGGAATGTCTTTAAAATGATTCACAATGCAGAAGACAAAAAGTTTTCACAAAGCATGATGACTGATAGAAGAGCAACAATAACTGGAAAAGATAGTACAATAAGAAACAGAGAAAAACGAAAACAAAAAAGAAGACATCAGGAGACCAAAAGATTGAAAAGATACGAAAGCAACCAAGCCTGCCATTCTTCTGCTGTTTTAAGTGACAGCACCACAACCAACACGTCCACAGATGACGACCAGGACAATTATTCCTCTAACACTCCTGAAAGGAAGCACAGAAGATTAGTTAAAACAGGTGTTGTGGTCCACATTCCTCCCGACATTTTAAGGACACTCACTGTTGCGCAATCCTTTGTGCTCAATAAAATATCCTCGACTGCAATTTCTGCTGTTATGCATGAAATTATCACAGCAGCGCAAGGAGATCCTTCCAAACTGAGCTTAGCTATAGTTCGACTGAACGATATAAATTGGAAGCCATTGAAAACCTGTAAGAAAAAATATCTAATGATTGGACACCTCCAGCTGTACCCAATATACATTGAGATGGCAAACTAATGGATACTTTAGAGCAGTGCTCCGCAACCGGTGATCCTAGGTGTGCTAGGAGGCGATCCTAGGTGTGCCGCGGAATAATTATATTTTGAACCAGTCAACTGAAAAAAAAAATGAAAAGAGTGTATATGGGTTCCCGATTTATTTCAGAATTGCACCGATCTATATCAAAAGATCTTTTTAAGTTTCGCTTAGTAACGTAAGGATTATCATCACTTTAATGAATCTCCACATTTTTCTCGTATTGCATAACTACCAAGAGACCCGTACGTAGTGCAACAGATTATTGTTGTTAGCAACCGAACCTTTTTCTTAAATGTATCTAGATTTCTCCGCATTCTTGATGATAAGGAGCGTTTTATTGCCAATTACGAATTATTCACTTGATCTTGGAAGTATAAACATAAAAAATTCCAGCTTTCACTCGACGCGTCGATTCCGTTGTGCTAACCTTTGACTAACCTCAGGAAACCGCTTTTGTTTGACTTTTCTTCTCACGCAAGCTGGAAGCTGATATTACAACTAACTTTGCTTAATTTTGAAGTGCGAGCAACCTTGAACAACGTTAAGGCGGCTGCGCACTGAGCTCGTTGCGATACGCCACGACCAATGTGATCACGTTTGCGTCAAGTCCTGCGACTGCCAACGCCCAGTTGCCCACTGCTGCAATTTTTTTACGGATTTGATGTAACAAAGCATTTGGCTTTGTTACATCAAAAGTATGACCATTATTTTTTTGCAATTAACTAGTAACAATATGATTGGATCCGAAATCCTTTTTCTCTTGATGCTGAAATTTCAACGCAAAAATTATCATTGCCTATTAAACAAAACTTTCTTGAACTGTGCGATTGAAATTCTGTGATATTACTCTCGATGAATTTTGGATAGACGTTGGAAAAGAATATAGCACATTTCGGAAAAAGCTCTCGAAATTCTTCTCCAGTTCTGCACCACATATTTGTGTGAACAAAGTTTTTCGACGTTGGTGTTGATCAAAAATGACAAACGATCATGCTTGAAAAAAATTGATCGGGAACTTCGAGTTGCCATTTCAAATATAGAGCCCAACATGCAGCGATTGAGCTCGTACGACAACCCCAAGCATCCCATTGAACTGCTGATCCCATTGAGCTGTAGTTACAGTGATTTGATGTGTAAATTTTTTGCGCTTTTTTGCTGAGGTGTGCCGCAAAAATTTGGACATGGTTTTAGTGTGCCGTGAGTAAGAAAAGGTTGCGGAGCACTGCTTTAGAGGGAACGCAAAAGGTTGAAAGGCTGCCCATTTTACTACCGAGAATCAGAGGAACAAAGTTGCTAGGAGTGCCAGCCATTCCGCACAAAACCGCCGCTGTAGGTTCCAAAAGAGCTAAGGCTACTTTGGAACTTGTGAAAATCTGGGACTGTGAAAAAAATTTATGTGATATGGTATTTGATACCACTAGTTCAAAGACAGGTGCTCAAACTGCAGCATGTGTGGCCTTGCAAAATGTTGTTTCCAAGCCTTTGCTCTGGTTTGCTTGCCGCCATCATATTGGCGAGATAATCTTGACTCATGTGTGGGATGCCTTGCATATATTGAGGTTTCTAAAAGCCCTGAAATTTCTATTTTTTAAAGACTTCGGCAATTTTATCCAACAGTTTCAACAGTATGTGAAAGTTTCGACTTTCATGAGATTCCTCAAACTTTACAAAGCAGAAGGGAAAATACCATTCAAATGTGTAACGCTTACCTAGAACAACCTTTCAGCAGAGGCGATTACAAAGAGCTTGTGGAATTGACTCTTCTTTACCTGGGCGATTCAAAAACCAAAGTTACCATCAAAACGTTCAGAAAACCTGGTGCCTTGCACAAGGCAAGATGGATGTCGAAACTGCTAAACAGCATAAAAATGGATTTACTTGGTTCCAACATATGTGATGCTTTAGAGAGTAAGATTTGCGTTGAATCCAGAATTTCACCATTGTCAATTTGCAGTACTACTCAATTCATAGTTATTTGAACCAATCTATATTATTTCATACAAATTTATAGTTTTATGTTGAAAAACGATAGTATACTTCTTAATTTTTATATATTTCAAATAAGGAAAGTGTTCAGTATCACAGTTGCCAAGGTCCTTTTTTCTGCACATGTAGTAAAGTTTCATGCAATATTAGTTGCTTTTCGTTTTTATGAACCGATTCATGCATTGCTTTTCTATTTGCCATTGATCACTTTAGTTATTGTTTAGGAAAAGTTTTTGGAAGAGGTCAGTTGGAAAAAATTCGGCGATTTGTCAAATTTGTTATATTTTGCTACATTCCATGGTGGCTAACTACTCCGATATCATCCAGTGCTCCGAAAAATGACCAGCTTTTGATAAAATCTTTCTTTGAATACCAAGAAGTTGATAATACACTTGCCAATGCAGCACTCAAAAGTTTTGGAAAGCACGTGTGGTATTTGACAGAGGAACTTGTCCCATTGTCTTTTTTTAGTTCTTCTGTAAGAAATTCGATGAAAGAAGCAATGGCTCGTAAAATGCTTGAGCAAAAAAATGACAGTGTATGCAAATTGAGATTTGGTGCTGGATTTGGAAAACCCAAATTCCCAACAATTCCAAGCAACGGTGATAGTGATTTAGATTTCTACATTGGTGAAGACTCCTGGACATTTTTCCATATTCTGCAAGTGTCACCAACTTTTTTATATAAACCTGTGGAGCATTGGGAAAGCGATGAGTCTTATTTAAGCACAAAGTTAGTCGTTGACAACGTAAGGGTGGTAAACGATGTTGCGGAACGAGGAGTAAAACTCGCTCAAGATTTTCGAGAAGCTGCTAAAAAAGAGAAGAACTATCAGAACATTCTGCAAACGGTGAAAAATTCGAGAAAAACAGTTTCAAATCAAAGAAATCGCAAACGAACTTCAGTAACATGGCACCTCTGCCTGTAATAGAAACTTCATCAAAACAAATGATTTTTATATATTAATGTGCAAAGTGTGTAACGACTGAACGATTTTATTCCGTATTTCATTAACCCTGCTCTGGTACCACGAAAAAAATTACGTTAGCAGTACCTTGGGGTCAATATGACCCCATTACTAAAAATGTCCTTAAACATTAAAAAAAAAAATTAAGTTGTTATCAAACACTTTTTATTGTTTTAACAATCTAATGGAGTGCACAATACATGAATGTTTTACTTCTGGCATTGATTACAGATCATCTTGCTGTGTTCTTCGCAGATGATGTTGCGACATCTACTGCAGGCGAATCTGTACTTTTTGTCCTTTGATCTTGGACAAAGGAAGCATCTCTTGCGTCCTGATGTACGATACTGGTTGATGTTTTGTACAGATGTACGTTCTTGCAGCTGCTGCAAATGATTTGTTTCACAGCTTGAGGTGTTTGAGGTGTTATCAATATTTTAACTTAAGTGGTACCATGGGGTCAATATGACCCCTGTCAAATTAAAATTTAAAATTTACAACAAAACCAACGTCAAATTAAACAGTTGAACGAATGGAAATAGTTAACAAGAACTTGTGAAAAAAATACAATGACAGAGTAATGCTTATAATCTTATCGTTTGGAATAACTAGTCTATTGAATAAGCCTGGGGTCATATTGACCCCATGGTACGAGAGCAGGGTTAAAGTTGCGTTGATTTGTGTACCATAAAATGTAAAAAAACAAGCATTATACCTTCCAGTATCGAATGAGCACAATATCAATAGCTTAAACGAATTCTTCACCTTTGAAAACGGGGGGATAGACAGTAGACACCAATTTGAGTCAAATTGGTCCAGTAATTCATGAAATAATGCAGACGTAACGATTTCACCACTAGCGGCAGTACAGAGATATTCAGCACAAAAAGGCTTCTATCTTCGAATCCTGAGGGGTATCAGGCCAAATTTTTTTTTAAAAGATGCGAAACAAAAAGGGCTCACTGATTATGCAAGTCAAAAATCGTCATTTTGTAAACACTGCCATCTAGTGACAAATTTATCAAGAAAGTGGGAAAAAGTGAAAAGTTTACGCTTCGGGTGGAGGGGCTAAAGATCACCTGATGAACTTAAAATTTTGCACATGTTGTTTTTAAACCTAACCTCACTTCCAAAAAAAAGGTAGGCTTGTTTAAGCTACGATTTTATTTTTGGTGGGTAAATGGTGCACCCTACCCGACACACTTTCCTACACTTATCCCCACGTCTTCTCTCACCTTCCCCACACCCCAACACGCACTTATCCACACCCTTCCACACTAACCCCATACATTCTCCCACACCTCTCTCCACACACCCCACTCACTTCCTCATGCACTCTCCTCCATCTTCCCCCACATCTTTCCAGTCCCCAACACTTCCCTACACCTCTCCCCTCAACTTCCCTAACACCCCATCACACTTTTACACATCTCCCTCCACACTTCCCCACACCCCCTACATCTCTCCCCACATCTCCCTTCACCTCCCCTCACACTTGCCCACTCCTTCCCCCACACTTCCCCTTCAAATTGTCTATTGCTTACAGTACAGTTAAATTGCAACAATCTAACACAAATTGCAGCAATATAATTAAATTACAGCAGTTTAACACAAATTGCTGTGACATAATTAAATTGTAACAATTTAACACAAATTGCAGAAATATAATTAAATTGCAACAATTTAACACAAATTGTAGCAATATAATTAAATTGCAACAATTTAACACAAATTGCAGCAATGTAAGTAAATTGCAACAATATATTATATAGCATGTAATTTAACCAAAAGTAACTAAAAAATGATGCAAAATTTTGTATTGCATAGCTTTACAAACGACGCCCCTTAGTTATTGCGCAAAGAATATTGAATGGCGTGATATCCATTAAAAAAAAGAGCAGCGCTGCCTGATACTGTGAGAAGTATAATTACGTCTAACCAGTAACCCCTACCAGCTTCATTAAAATTTGGAAGACAGTGCTTGCTGCTAGCGACACATTTTAAATTTTTAACTGTTTTTCGTGCACGTATGCGATAAATTTGAAGGAAAAATACGTGAAAGCTTCGTTTGAACAAAAAAAGTCTACAGAAGCTTAAACCACGCACTGATAATTATATTTAGTTGAAAGAATGTTACGGCTCACTGCAACATGCCCAACTCTGTCTTTTACTGGATTTTGTCTCAGTTATGTTTTTATTAATTTTACAAGCACTTACGACTGCCAGTCCAGCGACAATAAAAACAGCACCAACTGAAGTAGTGATAGCGGCCAGTACACCAGCTTGCCAAAAATCTTTTGGTGTTCCCAACCACGAAAATGGTAATAAAACAGCTCCAACAATAGGGATCAAAAAGCATGTGTGAAAAGCTGCGTGTCCAAGACTTTGAATCAAATTGTCAATATTTCCCACAATAAGCAGAAGGTAAACAACCCCTGCAACAATACAGTATCATAAACATACAAATCAATAATTCAAGTTATATTCGCTTTCCTAAACTGAAAATGCCACGATAACGAAGGGAAACTGTAAAGAGAGCCTGCGCTTTGCGATTTAGTAACAGCTAGGAATGGCTGTCATCCTTCAGGAGCATTTAAACTCCATGCAGCTAATGCAAGACATTCTCCTATTAAACAATTTACATAGGACATGAAGCACACAGATAACAACTTTAAATTATTTCAAATTTAAATTTTTTGTTTGCGGTACCACAGCAAAAACGGTACCTGATAGGTCGAAACAGTGCTCATTGTATGCAGTTATATACATACTCTTGCACTTTTCATTTGTGTTACAAATTGTGACCCTAGCGCTGACATTCACTGTGTTTTCTGGGCTGTATGCAGAGACATAAGGCCTGCCTTGTTCCCCGATTTTTCACGGGCGAACGGGTGGGGCAGAGAGTTTTTTTGCAGGTTCTTGTAACTGGTGTAGTTACAAACCTCAAGCAAAAACTTCCTTCTCGGGTATTATATTGCCTTGAATAAATGTCGGTCGCACCAAATGCACTGATAAGACCTAAAAGGTCGAAACAGTGTTCACTGTCTACCTTCGAATCATCACTGAACACTTCTTGAAAAAGAAGGCTACGGATGCAAACATTTACCTCCACCAAACAATGTAAATAAAATGCAGATTCTTGTTGCAATGGCGCCCCATTTCCCAGCCGCCCAGTATCCAATTGTGGGATAAGGATCCGACACATGAATGTCATCATATATTTCATATCGTTGCTTAATAATAACCCAGGATTTTCCAAGTAAACTTCCAGAGTACGATGAAATAACTCCACATAGTATGAGTAAAGCAATGCCTAAAATGGTGTAAATTAGCCAAGATTTTTGCAAAACAAACTATATCTCGTCCAGATATTCATTTTTCGAGTATCAAAAGCAAGTGGATATTTAAGTTACAATTAGACTTTTCATACCAAGTACATCACAATGTTGCAAAGTCTAAGGACAAACGTAGTTCTCCCGAAAAATGGATACAAAGAAAAAGGGCAGTTAATGAGGCTTGTGGTGAGCAAGAAAGACACGAAAGCAAAAAAAACCTAGAATCAACCTTATCCACAATACTACTGTGTTAGAGAACTCTGGTGTTACTATTTTAGCTTATGGATTGCGCCAACTCTTTTAAGAAACAACGAGCAAACTTCTCTTTGTTTGAAAGCTAAGCGAGCTCGCACAGCGCATTGATCGCTTTCTCGCGATAGGAAGATAAATACGCAACTAAATACAAAAATACAAATTCATTGAGATAAAATGGTGCCTAGACTACAAGCGCATTGCAACCAATGCGTAAAAATGTTGCCATCTCCAAATTAAATTTTACAGCAATGCTTCTAATGTTGAACTACTTTCAAAATTTCTGCTCTTACCTCGGCATACAAGCAAATTTAAAGTTGTTTTCGTAGATGCTTACATTACGTAGCCTATATATACTTGATAATATACTCGTTATTTTGAAAGAGTAGACAATGTAAGCCATTTGCTATTGATATTGCTTAACAATATACTGTCTACCGACCAATGCGACCATACAGTTGTTGAAACCAGGAAAAACTACAGGCACTTGGCGGATTTGTCAGTGAATTCCTGGTTCATTACATCACTCATTAACAGGCGTGCGTCATCTAAGAGCTTGGAGTTTTCCGATTTTTAAATCAATGGTACCTAACCGAAGGGTACTACTGTCCTAGGGGGTGTGTACCCAAAATGTCAAGAGAGCGTGAACCCAAATGTGTTTCCAAACACATGCGTCATTAATTTTGCGATTAATGCGTTTTGGTCTATTTTATGGTTGTTACAATTGCTTATACGCTGTCCATTCCTCTTAGAGAGGAGTGACTAATTGACTATGGACTCTTCCTTTACCATGAGGAGGCTACAGCTTAAACAAAAGCAATTTCATAAAGGTATGTTTATCTAGTTCAATTCTCACCAAACCATCCACTTTGCACCAATGCTAGAGGAAGAGCCAGGATCCCACTTCCACACATCGTCCCAACAATGAAAATGACTGCAACCGGAACCGAGAGACGACGACATGAAACATCCTGAAAAACAACAAAAAGCATGAACATTTTAAACATCGTCAACAAGCTATGAACGCATTCAACAATCATACTCAAATCAAAAATCAAATCTTCATTTTACTTGTGAAATTACGCCGAAGCGTGCTGGTGGTAGCGGAGTCAATCTCCGTGCATGGAATAGCGCCTGGACAACAATACACTGCAGGTGCTGTGACGAACTGTTGACGGTACTGCGTCCGATTTGCCGCCCAGAAATCGAACCAGTGATGGAGTGCTCGAGTACTGTACTCGTATCGTACTCGAGTACTACATGAGTACCACTTTGGGGGTACTCGTACTCGCAACCCCCGGTACTCGGTTAGTACTCGTACTCGAAGGTCAATATACTCGGTACTCGGTCAAAAAAAGCGCCGAGTACACGAGTACATTTGGCTTTCGCTAGAAGTAACAAACTAACAAACAAGATGAACTTTCGATAGCAAACTACAGTCAATAAAACCCGGAAATAAATTGATGCTCCTTCTCAACATCCCAAACACTGAAAAAACGTATTCGTTTATGTTTTTGCGACAAACTTTGAGCTGTTACAACTTAAAAATTGTTCTTTTGCTAAATTTGTATAAGTACTCGTACTCGAACGTTTTTACGGTACTCGTACTCGAGTACATTTTTCAATATTAGTACTTGTACAATTTGTACTCGTACTCGAAGTTTTTTGCGGAACTCGTACTTGGAAGTTGAGTACTCGACTCCATCACTGAATCGAACCTCAAACCTCCCACACCAATAACAATGTTGCTACTACTACGCTAAACGAAGTATCAGTTAATTAATGATATCATCTCTGCCTATCAAAGACAAATGCAGGATTTCAGACAAGGAGGTCTATTCACCCCGATGACATTGCGGCACGATACCCGGTAAGTAAAAATGCATTGAGATTTGGACCTTTCAACTTGCAATATCGTACGGTATGTAACACAAGTGCAGCAGTGGTTACAAATGCTCAGATGACCAAGTGGTAACAGCGTCCGCCTCTGTAGTTGTAGACTCGGGTTTGATTCCAAGTCGGGTCAAACCAATGACTTAAAAATTGGTATTCAAACTTCCCTGCTTGACGCTCAGCATTAAAGGGACAGTGTGGAGATCCAGCCGGCAAGTTCACTTGTTGTGCCGTTGGGAAAGGCGCTTAGCGGGATTTTCCTATGTTGCTGCGGTAGACAGATGACCGGCAACTCCTCATCGAGCTCTTTACAGCGCTTTGATCGATTTCTCATGATAGGCATCGGAGGATAAATACGCAACTAAACACGAACAATACAATTAGCCTGTCTACATGTGCAATTTATGTGGGCTTGATGTCATAATCACTTTTTTAAATTATGACATCAAAAATTTAATTGTGATGCAGAGAGCCAACAGCAACAAGCCCAAGCCCAAATGCATTAGACACGTGGACAAGCTAAATGTGTGCTGTAACTGACGTTTTAGGAGCCTATGCATAGCATGAATACAATCGCCTACTGAATGTTCTGCATTCTATGTAATTTAAATCTTTTATACTAGAGCCATCCATTCAGTTACAGATTTAACGGATTGTTTACTGCGTATTTTCAGAGAAATTGTTTTGAATAAATTACTGAAACGTCATAGTTGCCCACAGTGTCACCAGGCAGGGGCGGCTAGAGTATAGGAGCTGCGGGGCTGCAGCACCCCCAAAATAAATCAGCAAAAAATAGCTGATGGCGATTTTTTTAATTAAAAACAATTCATATAACTATTCAAAACTACTCAATTTCATCTCGTATTGAAGAATTTATCCCTAATCTCATTTACAACTCCAACGTTTCGAGCTCAAATAACAGGGATACGGTTAGCGAACATTTTTTTACTATATAAGCATGTAATTGCAGATATTTGGCAACACTGTTGGTGCTGCAGTGACGTAACTGATTCGAACAGTAAACAAACAACACATTTATTTTTGAATTTGTGCTAAAAAGCAGAACCCTATTACAAAAATTGTCATTACGGAATGCCAATACTAACTTAGTAATAGTTTCTGCATAAAATAGTCGAACGCGTGTTTGAACTGTTATTTTTGAAACGTGCATTTCGCAAAATTTATTGAGGAAACTGTACGTAATCCTAATCTGCTTCTACGTTGAAATAGTGAGGAGTTGCGAACATTTTTTTACATATGTGCAGCACCAAGAGTCGATTTCTTGCTGATTTTTATCTTTGGTGTTTATGGATGCTTAAAAAATACAACACAAATATCACACTGTTTCTAGCTTATTTTTAAAAAACCATAAGGCTATAAGCAGGGATGGGCACGATAAACCTTTCTGTACTAAAGCGATAACGATAATCGATAATTTCAAAAATGCTCTGGGTGATACCGATAATCGATTAATCTCAATTTCTTAAAGCGATATCGGTAATCGATAATTTATCGCCGATAAATTTTTCCGATAAATGTTGCGGTAAATTTTCAATGTATTTGACGAAGTTTTTTTTTCTTGTAAGTCAAATCACAGAAGTGTTTTTCTAGATTTTTCAAGAAAAAAGAGCAGTTCACGGACTCAACCGTGAGATTAAACAAAACAAAAAGAAATTTTTTAAATTGCAACAAGACTTTATCGACATCATGAATTTTGCCATAACGCCAACTCCCAAACTTTGAACACTGTGTCTGCGTGCACAAAGAATCGTTTATCGCGATAATTTATAGGCGAGAACAAAATATACTACAAAAGCGATATCGGTAATCGATAAATCCAAACTATTTTGAGCGATAACGATAATCGGTAAAAAATTTTCGCCGATAACTATCACCGATAAACCATCGCGATGATTGCCCATCTCTGGCTATAAGGACCTAAAAATCCAGGAGATTGAGTCAATAGAAAGAAAATTAGATTTACTTTATTCGCCATGATTAGTTGGGGTAGTTAGGATATGCTGGAATATCCATTTAGAACCTTCTAGTCTTACGTGTCACACTCTAGGCTCGAATTTTTTTTAAGTTCAAAGCGGAGTAAAGTCGTAATTTCAAATCAGCTGCCTCTGAAGCATATCCTACCAGGTATTAGATGTAAGTCTACATGCGAAGCCAAATAAAGGCTTACCCTCCATCCAATTGCAATGGTAGTCCAAAGTTTAGATTACAAATATTAGAGAAGTAGGCCCACGTTCTAAACAGTATGGACAATTATCGATCATTTCGGCAATGAGTAGATGCTTTTGCAGGCTAGGGTGCGGTGAAAAAATAAAATTTTTGAATTTTGAAAAATGGTGTTTATATTTGTCCCCAAATATGGAGCAAATAACATTGGAATTAATTTTAGGTTGATGCACCCTCTAGTGGCCGTGCACATCTGCCAAACGATAAAAAATTTCCAATTTGGCCATATCTTGAAAACCAGTTGAGCTAGAAAGCTGGTTTTGAGCTCAAAAGATGCAGAACTAGAACTTTCCTATCTGCTCTAAGAGGAACTTTCTTTCTAAACTAACCAGAAAAAAAGTTGTAGGCAAAAAACAGCTTTTTTGATGAAAATCATGCATTTGCGCGTATGCAGTACCGGTATTCCATCTTTGTAGTTAGTAAGACTTTCAAGAGTTAAAACAATTACGAAGTTACTTTTAGTTGGTCTAATTTATTGCCTGGTGTTCGTAATATTTGCGTGCAGCTATGCATATGTAGAATGTGGATGTAGCATTTGACAAATATTATCCATGCAATACATGTACCGAAATAAACAGGACGCGTACCGAAATAAAAGTAGACATATGTAAGCACATAACAGTACTGCGCTTGAATGATATCAATATAATTCTCACTGTATAGTGCACTACATCAAATATCAAGACATTGAAAAAGCATAAAAACTAATCAACAAACATTTTTTATGTCAGTCAAGCTTATTTATAATCTGCACCCTTATCTGCCCCATGTAGAAAGACCGAAGAGCACCAAGCATTGAGAAAAGGCAAGCCTGATCGTTTTTATGCAGCCATATATTACAATGGTTGGGGGCATAAATTCCCCAATACTTCATCGCACAACCCAGACATGCATTGGTTTAGGGCAGTGATTCTAAACCTTTCCTTCATCGTGGCCCCCTTGACAGTGACACTAAAAGACCATGGCCCCCTTGACAGTGACACTAAAAGACCGTAGCCCATTCAGTCTAATGTTAAAAGTCTCCGATCTTGAGATAAAAATGTATTTATTCTTACACTTACGGTCCCTTTCAGGGGCCGAGGGCCACGGTTGGAAACCCCTAGGTTAGGGTAAGAGCATGATGTTTGGGGAATTCCAGTAAGCTTTTAAAGTTAAACCATCTATTGTATATGAAACGGCTTAAAAACGAAGAGCCCTGAAAAAGCTTGCTGATAAATAGTCAGGTTGACAGTAGGAAAGAATAAACAGCACTGACCGAAATCTGCTACACATAACACTGCAACAGTTCTGACTTCTGCACACCAATACTCTTATGATACCGGTATGCAGTATGTGGTAAGACTATTGCTGCCAGAGTTCGAATACCAATCTGTTACAACTTAACTAGGGTACTAGTGCTGGTATAAATCCAGGGATATATACTATACTGATATACCAATGGCATCCCTTCTAAAAGTAAAGCCTTCGGACATCAGCCAATGACAACCTAGGGTTGTAGGTTGGCTATAGTGAGAATTATATTGATATCATTCAACGCACAGTACTGTGATGTGCTTACACATGTCTACTTTTATTCGGTACATGTATTGCATGGATAATATTTGTCAAAGGCTACATCCACATTCTACATATGCATAGCTGCACGCAAATATTACGAACACCAGCAATAAATTAGACAACTAAAAGTAACTTCGTAATTGTTTTAACTCTTGAAAGTCTTACTAACTACAAAGATGGAATACCGGTACTGCATACG
>OZ023237.1:14331838-14436325 GCA_964006365.1 Trididemnum miniatum
GAAAAGGCAAGCCTGATCGTTTTTATGCAGCCATATATTACAATGGTTGGGGGCATAAATTCCCCAATACTTCATCGCACAACCCAGACATGCATTGGTTTAGGGCAGTGATTCTAAACCTTTCCTTTCATCGTGGCCCCCTTGACAGTGACACTAAAAGACCATGGCCCCCTTGACAGTGACACTAAAAGACCGTAGCCCATTCAGTCTAATGTTAAAAGTCTCCGATCTTGAGATAAAAATGTATTTATTCTTACACTTACGGTCCCTTTCAGGGGCCGAGGGCCACGGTTGGAAACCCCTAGGTTAGGGTAAGAGCATGATGTTTGGGGAATTCCAGTAAGCTTTTAAAGTTAAACCATCTATTGTAATATGAAACGGCTTTAAAAACGAAGAGCCCTGAAAAAGCTTGCTGATAAATAGTCAGGTTGACAGTAGGAAAGAATAAACAGCACTGACCGAAATCTGCTACACATAACACTGCAACAGTTCTGACTTCTGCACACCAATACTCTTATGATACCGGTATGCAGTATGTGGTAAGACTATTGCTGCCAGAGTTCGAATACCAATCTGTTACAACTTAACTAGGGTACTAGTGCTGGTATAAATCCAGGGATATATACTATACTGATATACCAATGGCATCCCTTCTAAAAGTAAAGCCTTCGGACATCAGCAATGACAACCTAGGTTGTAGGTTGGCTATAGTGAGAATTATATTGATATCATTCAAGCACAGTACTGTGATGTGCTTACACATGTCTACTTTTATTTCGGTACATGTATTGCATGGATAATATTTGTCAAAGGCTACATCCACATTCTACATATGCATAGCTGCACGCAAATATTACGAACACCAGGCAATAAATTAGACCAACTAAAAGTAACTTCGTAATTGTTTTAACTCTTGAAAGTCTTACTAACTACAAAGATGGAATACCGGTACTGCATACGCGCAAATGCATGATTTTCATCAAAAAAGCTGTTTTTTGCCTACAACTTTTTTTCTGGTTAGTTTAGAAAGAAAGTTCCTCTTAGAGCAGATAGGAAAGTTCTAGTTCTGCATCTTTTGAGCTCAAAACCAGCTTTCTAGCTCAACTGGTTTTCAAGATATGGCCAAATTGGAAATTTTTTATCGTTTGGCAGATGTGCACGGCCACTAGAGGGTGCATCAACCTAAAATTAATTCCAATGTTATTTGCTCCATATTTGGGGACAAATATAAACACCATTTTTCAAAATTCAAAAATTTTATTTTTTCACCGCACCCTATTGCAGGCATGGACGGGCGGCAAGCGACACGCGATTCTGATGCAAGTGGTTGCAGCAGTGTCGATAAGCAGTAAAATAAGCTAAAAAAAGGTGGTGGAAATCATTGCTTGTCGTCGGTATACAAAAGGGGGCGACGCAAAACGCGATTATAATGCGATTTTTTTTGTCGACTTAAGGCGTGTTTACCGATACGCGGCAAGCGGCAACGCGATTACCTAATTTTTTTGTTTATTTCATTTTGACGTTGAACTGTGGTGCGGCAACGTGATAAAAACCACGCGATATTAAGGAATTGTACCCATACAATTTTCACCGCTTCATCGCCTGGTATCGAAAAAATGTTTCAAATAAATTTGACGACAGAAATGAGACAATGCACGTTTGATTGTTGCGACATCATTGAACATTCAGCTTGCCTGACGCAGGCTAGCAAATTTTATATCGCGTTAACGCAGGCCAGTATAGTTTGTAATGGTAATCGCATTGCCGCGTGCCGCGTATCGGTAAACGCACCTTAATAATTTTGCATTTTGATAGAGATTTGCAGCTCCCCCGAAAATATTCCTCACCAGCCGCTACTGTCACCAGGCTTATACTGTAATAATTAAGTTTATCATAGGTCACATTTTTAATTTAAGAAGTTCCAAGGAATATTGAAACTACCGCCTCTTTGAAAAGCTTGAATGGGACGCTTTGTTATTGCAAATTGAAAATAACGTTTGCCTACACCAGTGGCAAATAACGAGAAATTTTAGAAGGAGGGTTGGGGCTTACATTGCAAAAGCCATCAAGAGTCTGGTAGATTTCAGTGACTTAACAAATTTTTTTCTTTTTTACTAAAAGGAAAAAGCAAAATGGGGGCATGGCACTACACCCCCTCCCTCCCTTAATACGCTCCTGACCCAGACTTGATCTAAAGCGTAACTGGTTAGATCTTTTTCAAAAATGCATTAATTTTTTTTTTCACACTTTGCTATGTCGTTTTCTAATCTAAACTATAAAAATTAACGAAAAGTTTTTAATGTAATGCCTCCTACCAGGCTTCAATATATTTTGAAAATTCAATATCGTTCAGCATTTGAATAGAAATGGAAATTAAATTATATCCATGGGTGTGTTGCCACTACTTATTGTTAGAAATAAAATATCACAAATACTTCATATCTTGAAGATATTCATCCTCCCTATATTCATTATTAAAAGATTTTTTTGAGCGTTCTTGGTGATATTTAAAACTTGCTGAAAAACTAACAAAACCGTATGTTATTTTGTAAATAATGTAAATAAATAATAGGGTACCATAGAGCGGGATAGCGCTGTTTCGGGCTATTAGCCCTCATCAGCCGCACTCAGGCAAATAAATAACGCAAAATATTCTACGATTATTGCAGTAGTTGTTGCTGCCATTTGGACTTCGAAGATTTTCTCTCTTCCAAAGATATAAACTAACGATAAAAAGCGCTCATTACAAAACCAAGTGAAAAGGTAAAAAGTTGCGCCTCGGAAAATTTGCAGTATTTAGTTTTGCAGAGCAACATGAATCGACTTCATTATAAAATATCGTGTAGTGCAGGGGTGGCCAACAAGTCGATCGCGATCGACCGGTCGATCCCGAGCTATCAAGCGGTTGATTGCGAGCTATCACATGGTCGATCGTGAGCTATCAAGTAATAGATCGTAAAAATATCATTTGTGACGAGTTAGAATGTGACGTATAATAGATACAATTTGTGAGGAGTTACAGTATAAGTAAAAACAGAAAGAATTTTTGCTGATTAGCCCTAACAGTCAGTAACTAAGTGTTCATTCATTGCTTCAGTTACGGTGTGTTGGTCGTATAGTGAACCCTCGTTTATCGCGGGGCATACGTTCCAAAAATAACCCGCGATTGGTGAAATTCGCGAATTAGTCAGCTTTATTTTTTACTGTTATTTTACAATGCAATATTGCACTGCAGAATGAAACAAAAAATAAGCCCCAAACGTGTTTAAGAAATATACGTTTTCTCGTGAATAACTATAATAGTTTAAATGACTTGTTGTAAAACAATATTTACAAAACAAATAATGAATATTTACTAGCTAATCAGGCTTCACTGTAAAAAAGCCCTACATAAAATTCCGCGAAGCCGCGACAGATGAAGCGCGATATAGCGAGGGATCACTGTAATTCATTTCTGTTGACAGCACTAATATGCATTAAAGATATGAGGTAGAACCGAAAAAGTCAAAAAAAAGTTTTGGCTTTTTGCAACGCATCATTGACCGGTCGATCGCGAGCTTGTAAGAAATTTTGTAGTTGCTCACGAACGATCTAAAGTTGGCCACCCCTGATGTAATGCTTCCAGACCGGCCGTTAGTTTAGATCAGGGGTGACGAACCTATTTGCTATCGCGGGCCACTTTGTCATTTACCAGTGAACAAGCGGGCCGCGTAAGTTTTTAGTCATAGACCTATTGCGCCTAATACTATAGAAATCCATCTACAGTCTTTCGTGTCTTTGCTGAAGACATCAAAATAAACGGCTTGTTAAATATAGATTGGAAAACAGAATAACAAATACCTTTAAAAAGCTGTAAAATTTGCATATGTGGTACTACAAGCTACCAATTTATTTCTGCAATCAGTGCGTAGCGAGAAATTTTAAAAAGGGAAGGGGGGCATAATTTCCACATTTTTTTAGGCGTATTTTTTTTTTTCGGCAGAACAAATTTCAAGCTGATTGAGAAACAAGAAAAGCTCTAAGGGAGTTCGGGGGCATGCTCCCCCGGAAAATTTTTAAAAATTTACGTGCTGTAATGGCTATTTTAGTGCTTTTTGAATAATTTTTAGGCAAGTTCTGTTTAAATTTTTTGACCTTAATTCTGCGTGTTTCTCCAAATATGATGCATTTTGCTCGCACATTTTCGATTATGTGTGCTTAAGGCGTAAGGCTAATTGCTATCAAAGAGGTTTGAAGTTATGGAAAAATTGTATACATGAAAAATGTTTTTTAAAATGGCTGGTGGGAGGATGCATATCCCTCATCCTACTCCCTTTTATCCGCCCCTAGCCATAAGCTACAGAAACTATCAAAAAAGTCTGGCATATTTTAGTCACTTGGCACCATAGATTTTATTTCTTTTACTAAAAGGCAGAGTCAAAAGGCCAAAAGGGGTGGCATGGCTCAATGCAACCCCTTCCCATAAATACGCTCCTGTCTGCAATCTTACATAAACCCTAATACTGTAAGGCAAGCTATAAGCTCTTAATGAAGCTGCAATGGACAGCGAGTTATGTTATTATTATTACATAACAATGGATGAACTGCTGAACCCTGAAACAGATGAAAGGCTTGTACTGCATGATTGTGTCATTCCTGCGTGATACGCGCATGGTTCAATCGGGGGCTGAGCTTTTGATATCGTATCGCAAAGATTAAACGGGGAAAAAAGTTTAAGAGTACTTGTCTAGCCAAAATGTTCACGGGCCGCATGCGGCCCGCGGGCCGCATGTTCGTCACCTCTGGTTTAGATGTTTAAGCGCATACGCTATAGGTACGGGAGGTCTGGGTTCGAAACCCGGCCAGTCAAATCAGCACAATGTGCCAATGTCTCGCCACCGTTGCGACGTTTCTTCGGAGCTGTGTAGACCAGGCGCTAAGCCGCGGAGATGGGCACCGTCACCCGTTACACGCTTCGGCGTAATACCGCGAGTATAATGAAGATTTGATTTGATTTTTTTGTGTTGTTTCCTTCTTTAGGCTTTATGCATCCCATTCTATTGAAATATTAATCTTATCAAAAACAAAAAATTATTCAAAAATTTTTGTTAATGACTTACACTCGATAAAGGCTGAAAGCATAAACATGAAGTATAGCGACACGAAACTTTAAAAAAACACCACAATACTAAAACACTCGAAGACGCAAACAACTTCATTGCGTTAAAAGAAGTGAATTGCGCATCGGTCTAGTGAAATGAATTGTTTTGCTGAGCATTATTAAGAAACAATAGCCACGCTGAACGTGAAAGCACAGTATGAAAACAAAGTATATCACAAAAAAAATCAAAATGCCGAAACAAAGATGTTGTCTAAGAAAAGACAAATGTTCAACAAAAAACCAGAAAAACAAATCATAAATTGATGTAAAGGTGAATTTATGTTACAGAGAAGTGAAAAAATTTCCAAAAAACGTATGTAGGCTAGGCCTACAACCAAGCGTATTAGTGACTACTGACTAGTGACCCATTGCAGCACATTAAAAATCATGATTCTATCGCAGATCAAAAAAAATGAGGAAATTTAATAATGCAACGAATTTAAACAAGTTCTCACTCTCAGTCGCATAATTGCAGCAGCAAACTAGACATCCAACAGTCGTAGTAGTAGTAGTAGAAACAACATTGACTTTTAAGGTACACACTCACACTACACACTAAGCTCAAGTCAGCCAACACGTAGTTCATGGCAGTCGAGTCAAAAGGGACATGGCATATTACCCAAATCTACCCCGAAAACTGTTTCGGCCTACTGTTGCGATTCTGCAATCTGCATGTCCTGCTCAGCACAAGCGCTGCAGCGGAATTTTACTACTTTGAGGACAGCTTACTTACATGTAAATCCACATATCCATCGTTTCCATTTTGCCCCGCATAAGAAGACATTTCATCATCAACTTATCTACCTGTTTTTTAACAGTTGTATTTGTCCACTATCTACAACAGTCAGCTAACAATGAATACTGGTTACTAATTTCCTCGTATAGGCCAGCTAAACATTTTGAAACACGCTTTGAATAAAACACATCACAAGATAATGCCACGTGACTCAGCAGAGTGGCAGAATGCTGGCCGTTTGACAAGTGGCTGACCAGTCAATCGGCCATCATTTCCTATTAATGCGATATTTCAAGAAAACTCTTTGAATAATGCTCAAGAATCAAAGGTCAATTCATAGCATAGCCTTACAAAGGTTTTAAAGATTAAACAATACATTCTGCGTAAGCACTAACTAGCGAAGCCTGCGAGTGCCAAATTCAACTTCACTTTTGCACAACTTTGAGAAGGGATTTTAATCTCAAGCTTGGTTTGAAATTTGAAGTGCAAATGAAATGTTACTGGCATAAGATAAATTTTACAAGCTCAACAATGAACTCTGCGCGGACTAAGTTTATAGGCACAATTCAACAACCCAATTTTTTCCTCCTATCACGAGAAATCGATCAAAGCGCTATAACGAGCTCGCTTATGAGTTGCCGGCCACCTGTCTACTGTTCCAAGATGTGGAAATCCCCTTTTGTGCCTTACCCAACAGCATAACAAGTAAACTTACCTGCTTTTTCTCCACACTCAAGCAGAATACCAATTTTAAAGTGATTGGTTTTACGTGACTCGGAATCAAACCCGAACTCTTACCACTCGGCCATCGGAGTTATTAAATATATAACAGTGAAACCTGCAACGTATTATTATTATCGTGTTGCAAAAAACGTGAAGCGTTGCCGTAATTGTCACTACTTGTGACGTAGAAGGGAAAGTTATGAATCTTTTCAAGACGTGGGAAAATTATTATGCGATCAAACTATAGATGGCTACGTAATATTTTTATCGACGAAATATCGTGCTGCTTGCATATCTTAATTGCTAATATCCATTCCATTGACCATATTTTAATAATTTTTAAGGAAACCTATTAAATTAATCAACATTTTTGCCCAAATACACAGTTTAAACAATTCTTTTTGCATTCGGTGAAACAAATCCACTCAATCCAAAATAGAATTGCATTTAAGGATGTGACATCTTACGTACCACAAGCACAAAAATAACCACGATTGGTTGGTTTATATATCAATCGGAATCCATCGCGGTAAATGCTCAGGAGTTCCATGAGTGTACTCATAACGAATGTCGATGATACTGTTTCACCATTTGGCTTCACAGTGGCGTAATGAAATGCCACGAAGATATCACTTCTCGACATTTTATTTATTTTCTAAGAAATACTGAATGTTTGTTTGGCATTTCGGGCCATTTTTATATCTTATCTTCACATCAAAAACCAGATCTTCATCATACTCGTGGTATTACGCCGAAGCGTGTAACGAGTGGCGGGGCCCATCTCCGCGGCTTAGCACCTGGGCAACACAGCTGTGCAGAAACGTTGCAGCTGGCGAGTCGTTGGTGACACTTCGTTAGTGTGCGTACGATTTGACCGGCTGGAGTGTCGAACCCCAAATCTCCCGCACCGATAGAGATGTGCTTATAAACTGAGCTAACCGGCCGAAAAGGTCATGTAGTTCTTTTACGTTTAGTTCACGATCCCTGATCTGAATTGTGGTAATGCACGCTGGGGCTCTCCTACTGTATAATCCATGTTTTTCGCCAAAGTTTTTTTTTTTTTTTTTTTATTTTTTATTTTTTTTTTATTTATTTATTTTTTTTATTTTAAGCCACTTAATTGCAGCTTAGGATTTTCGTGGTAGTGAAGTACATGCATCATGAAGATGACCTAGTTGAGCATCGAATCCGCGAAGTCAGCTTCGGAGCCCAATGCACCAACCACTCGGCCAACTCCATGTGCTTTTTCGCCAAAGTTAATCGAGAAGTGATTTCGCGATCTGAACTACGCCAAACTGCGACTAGCGTAGCTCGCAATAGTTTTCGATAAGGTACGCTTATCTTGCTTGTTGCATTGTAAATAAACGCTTACTGTGCCCTAGCCGCAATTTACGTGTATACTTTGAACTTGACCATTGATGGTCATAGACTTTGTATTCGTTGTTATTTGAAATGTCTATGAAGCTTATTTTGATAACACGACTGTGCATCTCTGCATCAGGGACGTAACTAGTGTTAGCTGAGACCCTGGGCATTGCCCATTTGGCCAATGGCGAAGCGCCAGCAATAAGCTATGGTAAAATATGAAATATCGCATGGAGAGATTACATGCGTTTTTGGTAGTCAGCAACAAAATGATGTGATCAATTTAACTGCAACGATTGACACCTTTTAACATCCGAGTTTCGCAAAAACGTGAAACAAAGAAGCTCTGTAAACCTTAACTCTTCTGACCACATAGAGTGTCTGAGTGTAACATCATTTAAGTGGGCCCAATAAAAAGGATTGATGACCCAAAGCGTTCGCTATCAGATGCAGCGAAAATCAGAGCCAGAACGACATCAATGTGACAAACACGTCTGTGGTGGCTCACGTTCAAGAATTTTTGTGGTACAGCATATGTCATGTTAACAGGCCTAAAGAATGACTAAAATGATGTGATGCGTGGCCCATATCTGAATCGGGATGATAAGGGTCACCGCACTCCGGAAAATTGTTCGTACCCCAAGCAAAATTCAAAGTCTTAATCTGACATTGTATTGGAATCTAGTTTTTTTTTCGATTATTAATCGGTCGTTGACCGAATATTTTTGGTAATTGAAGAAATATCACCAATTTTAGGAGCATAAAATATAATACCCGAAAATGATTGAATCGACTCTGCAATAAAGAACATAAATAAATAACTGAACTAACGAAACTACGCTGCCACACAATAACTGATAAAGCAGGTTACTCTTAACCGCTGAGCTCAACTGAGCACGCAGTGCGATAACAGAATATAACGGTAGGGCAGCGATAGTGATGTCATAAGTACGACACAAAGACGGTACAAACTCTAGGCATAATCCTACATCCCCCCCAGTTTGTTACCCCACCCCATGGAGGATATTAAGCCTTTTGGGATCCAACGCCCGCTTGCAGGATCTAGTTCTAAAGCAGGGCGACGAGCACGAGTAGATCGCCTTAAAGAAGGGTTTTCTACGGGAAGTTCCATTGGAGGTTCATCGGTGTCCGCAGGAGGACTGTGGTCTGATGCCAATTCCGTAGAGGGCTCGGGGCAAGATCCTTGGACAGGGTCGTTAAACACGGAGCTGTGATGATAATTGGAAGCAGGTGGGATCGGGCTGGGACCTGAAGCGGTATCGGGTAAAAGGGGTGGCATGTTGGAGGTAGGTTGCTCACATGCATTGGGGGAGGACGATCGAGCTTGGTTTGTCGGAATAAGACGGAGAAAGCGCCTATTGCGAGTGGTAAGGCGTCCAGATCCGCAAACTTTAACAACATAGCGATCAAAAGTTAAGACTTCCATAATGGTGCCGACCTTATCCCATTTAAGTGGGTAGTTGCCTGCCTGGTTTTGAATGAACACGCGGTCGCCACAGTTCAGGGCAGGCAAGGGATGACTATTTCTTTTTAACGCAACTGCGTTCCGTCCTGCGCGTAAACGGAGTGCATCTTCCTTGGCCTTCCATGTCTCACGCCATGTGCGCCGCACGAAGTGATTGGAATATTTGGCTAAGCGATTCACGAATGAGAAAGCATCTCGCAGAGGCCGGCCAAACACGACCTCCGCGGGGGACATTCCACAATCAGGATCGGGAGTATTGCGCAATTGCAGCAAAGCTCGCAAGAAGGAGTCGTTATTTAAGTCACCGTCAGGGCTGACATTATCTCTCAACATCCTTTTGGCAGATTTGACTGCAACCTCGGCTCGGCCATTGGACTGGGGAAAATATGCAGATGACACCCTGTGGTTTACACCCCAAGTTTTCAAAAACGTCTCAGTAGCCGAAGCTGTAAATTCGGGCCCCCCATCTGTGGATATTTCGTCGGGAACCCCAAAAACGCCGAAGTATGATCGCAATAAACGAACCAAAGCAGCTGCGCCACTGATGCTCGACCCAGTGGATGTACCAAAGACATCCGCCCAGCCAGAGAACTTGTCCCCGATTACCAAAAAGTTACGACCCCCGTAATTAAAGTAATCAGCAAAAACTTGCTCAAAGGGCGTGGCGGGTGGGTGTGCGGGCATCGGCGGGGGAGCTGCCTGGGATGGTGCGTTACGATTACAATGAGCACAAGAATTACGTACATCATGAATATCTCGAGTCATACCAGGCCAAAACACAGTTGCCCGCGCCCGTCGCTCCATAGCAGACGTACCTTGATGGGCGGCATGCAATGCAGAGAGTACTATATGCCTCAGCGATGCAGGTACAACAACACGATCATTATATAGAATGACACCATCTAAAATGTAATAACTTTCGCGAAAAGGAAGGTATTGGTCTAGGCCTACACAATGAGTTTTGAGGCTATCAGAATCAAATCCACACTCTATAGCATGCAACAAATGATTTAACGCAGGGTCGTTTTTAGTGTGCAGTGCAATCTCCTCCCATTGTATGCTAAATGCCTTAGATGAATCGTGCTGCACAGCAGCTACGAGAGCTTGTTCGATAATGTCGGGGGAGTCAAGCTCGTGACATGAAACGGTAGCGATAAAAGTACACAACACTGGGTGACGCGATGTGGCATCGGCGGCGCAGTTAGTTGCCCCTGGTAAATGAAAGATTTGAAAACGCCACATTAAGGTGCGTTGTTTAAGCCTAAACAGTCGAGTGTTAGTGATCTCGTCTAAGGTTCGGTCACCAAAAATTTTCGTTAACGGTTTATGATCCGTAACGACTACAAGGTTGTCACAGCCTTGCGTGAAGTATTTGGTTTGTTCTAGGCCCCAGGCGACCGCCAGGGCTTCACCTTCGACTGGAGCATATCTCCGTTCGGCCGATGATAAGGAACGAGATCCGGCGAGGGTCACTCGCCATCCGAATTCACAACAGTCTGGGATGCAGGAGTCGCAGGAGCAGTGTTTCTGAAGGAGGAAATATCCGATACCTCGATTGGACCAATCTGGGCGTAAGCATGTTCGCCGAGTGGGATCGAAGATTTCTACACCATGTCGGATAGCGTCTATAATAGCAAGTTTAGAGGCAGCAAAAGCCCGATCAAGTTCGTCAGACCACTCGAACTTGCGTTTCGGGCTTAAAAATTGTTTAAATGGTGCAACGAGATCACGGAGCTGAGCATAGCTTGCTACTTGATTTACCAAACCAAACCAACTGCGGACGTCTGTGATGTTTTTAGGGGCAGGAAAGTCACGAATGGCGTTTAAGTATTTAGGTAGTGGCTCCACAGTTGACTCGGAAATGCGAAAGCCAGCAAAATCTACAGATCGGTTGGCAAATTGAAACTTCTCTGGGTTCAAAACGATTCCTGACTGGCCAACCAGGGTAAGGAATTCCATGGTGCGCCACCAGTGCTGGCTAAGGTCATCATCATAAAAGACTGTGTCATCAACACAACGTTCTTTACGAACAAAATCAGCAAGGATGGAATTAAAGCGGCGGTTGTAACCATCTCCCGATGACAGAAAACCCTGAGGGGCTCTGGTGTATCTCCATTTTCCAAAGGGTGTGATGAAAGTCGTGAGGTGGCGATCAGACTCACGCAGCGGTACACTGTGATAACCATTCCAAGCGTCTGTAACAGTTTTCCAAGTGTTTCTAGGTACGCGGCGAGCAAGGTGGAATGGCGCCTCGGAAGCAAACGTCTCACGCTTGCAGAACTTGTTGAGAGGTGAAAGATCTACGGTGCGGCGAGGGGTGCCATCGTGTTTCCTAGTTATGACCATACGATGACACCATGTAGTAGGATCGCCATGAGGCACTTTCTCCAGGATTCCCAGGGCCTCGTCACGGAGAAGATCTTCACGAACTTTCTCTTGCCAGTGAAGTGGGATGGGGGCAGGTGTATGGCAAGCCACTGGTTTGGCGTGCGGGTCAACATGTATTTCGATAGGGGGTCCTGTCATGCAATGAAGAGCTCGATGTGGACAGGTGTTGAAGGTGGAAGCTGCGTACCGTTTAAGGAGCCACTCTCGCATCTTTGGATTGTTGTCCGGAGTACATGGAAATGGGAGTGCTTGAGGGAGGGGTGGAACAGCTGTCCGCTGGGGACAGGTACATGGTTCAGTTTGATGGCTAACGGAGGCACATCCGCCTGTTAACGAACGAGTAGGATTTTGTGAAGGACAGGGAGTGTTGTTATCTTCATCGGACACACGGTGTTCGCCGATTGAAGGAAAACGTGGGGACAGCACACCCAAGTCTGCTAAGGTTTCTTGAGATAGGTATAGCGTGCTGACGTCGCTGCTGATATATATCATGGCGTGGCATTGAACACGCTGACCGTCGCGGCTATTCCCCTGTATGACACCGAAGAAAGCCCCATCAATGGAAATGCGTGAGTGGTTGGCGGCCACTAAGTTAGGAGCAGGGAGGAGGATACTGCGTTCAAATCCAGCAGCTAGGAACTCGCGTAGCGACCATACATTGGTCTGAGCGCCGGTGTCTGCGATGGCCACTACATTCTTTGCTATGGGAGGAGGGTGCTTACTGCGGCACCAGGCTTGGTCCATAGAAATGTTTACGGAGATAGTGGGATGTTCTCGCATGTTTGCTTTAACCCATTGATCATTGACGAGGGCGTGGTGGTTATCCTCGGCATCGTTACTCTCAGTAGATGAATTGGTCGGAAGAATTGCTCCTAAGTGGCTGTCATTGTTAACGGGTAAATGACTTCTTTCATTCTGAATGGCAGCTGATGTTGGCGAGGCCTGGTTGTGGTGCTTCTTGCGGCGGCGAGAACGAAAACAGTCAATGCATAGGGTGTGTGGTGTTGAGTTCCATCCACGGGGCCCTTTCGAGTACAAGCTAAATAGTTGTTTGCAGACTGGGCATGGAGACTTCTCTGATCCGTCGTGAGCTACAGGGGCGGTCTTCTGGCGCTTGAAAGCGGACACAGCGGAAACATCTGAAATGGGTGCAGCATTCCGCGCCATCTCCTTGCTCTCGACGAGGGCGATGACATCATTGATAGCGGTAGTAAGTATATTAGCGGTACCTAATACCTCGCGACGGATTTCTACATCGCAGATGCCTTTCAGCAGTGTGTCTCGTATCATGTGGTCAGTATAGTCAACTTTTTGACCACACTGACAATCTGCAGAGAATGCACAGGTGTCAGCTTTTCCACGCACCCGTGCGGCAAAAGATCGAAAGGCTTCGTCGCGCCTTTGGCACATCTGCATGAGGTCTGTCCTCAAAACACCAGTGGCGATGGGGATGACAGCTAAACGCCGCATGGAGGTGAGTAAATCTGTAAGAGGTCGCGAGGCTACGTCGGCGTCAGATTTTAGTAAATTGTCTCCTAATTCCTTGCTGGCACATTGAAACAGCTGTGAGGGGGCTGACGTGTCATCAATGCCAGAGCCTGCTTTAAAAACGTGCCATCGACGCGTAAACACGTTCCACTCTTCCAAGGACACCCCAATACCGATGTGGGGTCTCTCCAGCCTAGGTCCTCGGTTCTCAGTAACAGGGGCAGGAACGGCGGCTTGACCAGCAGGTGCCGCCGTCGCGTGACTAAATGAATGACTTTGCAGAAGGGCGCATGCGATGGGTTCTGTCACATCTTCTGACTGGTAGTCGCATCCCGGATAAGCGCAGGATAAAACAACCATCTTACTGTACTAGGCCTGACTAGTGATTACTAATCTAGGCTAACCTAGTCGATTCAATCATGAAGAAATATCACCAATTTTCGGAGCATAAAATATAATACCCGAAAATGATTGAATCGACTCTGCAATAAAGAACATAAATAAATAACTGAACTAACGAAACTACGCTGCCACACCATAACTGATAAAGCAGGTTACTCTTAACCGCTGAGCTCAACTGAGCACGCAGTGCGATAACAGAATATAACGGTAGGGCAGCGATAGTGATGTCATAAGTACGACACAAAGACGGTACAAACTCTAGGCATAATCCTACAGTAATGACCGAATTCTTTTTTCGGTCACAATGACCGAAAAAAATTTCCAATTATTTTAGTTTAGCAATTGCTCTTTTCTTCTGGTGGTATTAACAGCTATTGTACAGGTAATGACATAAAGTGTTTTTTATACGTTGCTCAGTTCCCAACTTAACTAATTATTTGTTTGTACCATTTGTTTCAAGAATGTGCTATTAATGTTTCGAAAAAGGGTTAATGTTTCAAGAATGTGCTATTACCCCCCCTTTCGCCCTCTTATCACTTTTTGCTGTCTAGTGTTTCTCTTGCGCTCACAAGAGGCAATATTGCCCGCTTCGAGAAACACTGATTTAGACTGGAACTATTCGCTTGGTCCTAACAATAGGCTCCTAAAGTGAGTTCCAAAAAAACTGAAAAAACAAGAAACTACCGAAACTTCACAAATATTCCCAATTTTTATGTACAGTATTTAATGGCAAAATTATTCACGTTGGCCGATATTGAAGTTCATCAAAACAAAGAAATTGTGTGCAAACTACCACAAAATAGCTTTGACTATACCTTAGCTTGAAGTCATTACGAACACCCGGAAAAGACCCTGGGCATTTGCCCCCCCAAAAAGGCCTAGTTACGCCCAGGGATGTGGAAGCGGAAGCGGTCATATTTTAATGGAAGCGAAAGTGCGAAAAATATGCCGCTTCCGCTTCTACACCATTCAAAAAGGCATACTGTAAATAACTCATTAAATACTATATTTCATTTAATTTATTAGACATTATTTTACAATGCTAAATTCGCATGGATGCCAGATCTCACTGTAGGCCAGGGGTGACGAACCTATTTGCTATCGCGGGCCACTTTGTCATTTACCAGTGAACAAGCGGGCCGCGTAAGTTTTTAGTCATAGACCTATTGCGCCTAATACTATAAAAATCCATCTACAGTCTTTCGTGTCTTTGCTGAAGACATCAAAATAAACGGCTTGTTAAATATAGATTGGAAAACAGAATAACAAATACCTTTAAAAAGCTGTAAAATTTGCATACGTGGAACTACAAGCTACCAATTTATTTCTGCAATCAGTGTGTAGCGAGAAATTTTAAAAAGGGGAGGGGGGCATAATTTCCACATTTTTTTTAGGCGTATTTTTTTTTTCGGCAGAACAAGTTTAAAGCTGATTGAGAAACAAGAAAAGCTCTAAGGGGGTTCGGGGGCATGCTCCCCCGGAAAATTTTTAAAAATTTACGTGCTGTAATGGCTATTTTAGTGCTTTTTGAATAATTTTTAGGCAAGTTCTGTTTAAATTTTTTGACCTTAATTCTGCGTGCTTCGCCAAACATGAAGCATTTTGTTCGCACATTTTCGATTATGTGTGCTTAAGGCGTAAGGCTAATTGCTATCAAAGAGGTTTGAAGTTATGGAAAAATTGTATACATCAAAAACATTTTTTAAAATGGCTAGTGGGAGGATGCATATCCCTCATCCTACTCCCTTTTATCCGCCCCTGGCCATAAGCTACAGAAACTATCAAAAAAGTCTGGCATATTTTAGTCACTCGGCACCATTAATTTTATTTCTTTTACTAAAAGGCAGAGTCAAAAGGCCAAAAGGGGTGGCATGGCTCAATGCAACCCCTTCCCATAAATACGCTCCTGTCTGCAATCTTACATAAACCCTACTACTGTAAGGCAAGCTAAGCTCTTAATGAAGCTGCAATGGACCGCGAGTTATGTTATTATTATTACATAACAATGGATGAACTGCTGAACCCTGAAACAGATGAAAGGCTTGCACTGTATGATTCCTGCGTGATACGCGCATGGTTCAATCGGGGGCTGAGCTTTTGATATCGTATCGCAAAGATTAGACGGGGAAAAAAGTATAAGAGTACTTGTCCTGCCAAAATGTTCACGGGCCGCAGGAAATTCTTTCGCGGGCCGCATGTTCGTCACCTCTGCTGTAGGCCATTACTCTTCGCTTGATTTTTAGATAGTAAGCCTACTAACGTAGAATCGCTTTTTCTTTCGGCTTTCTCTAAGTTTTAAAATAAAGCAACAATTATCAATAGCGCTAAAAACAATAGTTGACTCTTTTCCAATTATTATCATATCACGAAATGGGTGCAGTGCTGTCAGGAGCGTATTTAGGGGGCATTGTGCCAACCCCCCCCCCCGGTCCTCCCCTCTTAACTCTGTCTTTTAGTAGCAAATAACAAAATTAATGGTGCCAAGTGACTGAAATATGCCAGACTTATTTGATGGTTTTTGTAGCTTATGGCCAGGGGCGGATCCAGGGGGATAAAATGAGGGGTATGCCTCCTCCCACCAGCCATTTTGGAAAGTGTTTTTGATGCATACAATTTTTCCATAGTTTCGAGCTTCTTCGATAGCGATAAGCCTTACGCCATAAGCACGTAGGCCTATAATCGAAACTGTGCGAACAAAATGCATCATATTTGGCGAAGCGCTGAGAATTAGGGTCAAAAAATTTAAACAAAATTTGGCTAAAAAATTATTCAAAAAGCACTAAAATAGCCATTGGAGCATGTACGTTTTCAAAAATTTTCCGGGGGAGCATGCCCTCGTACCTCCCCAGAGCCTTTCTTCTTTCTGAATCAGCTTCAAATTAGTTCTACTAAAAAAATATGCTTGAAAACATTGTAGAAATTATACCCCCTCCCCCTTTAAAAATTCTTGCCACGCCACTAAGTTCTGTGTATCAACATTTTTCTAATGAAGGGCAAGGGAGTAAGTTTTGTAGCAAAGTTGCAGTAAAAGACTCCCAGAATTGTTACGCAATATTGTGACTCAATCATTCCTTTACACTTTTGTTTGCTTTTTGCTAATTATTATCTATAAAAAAACGCTTGCTAAAGTTTGACCAACAGTTTTCAGCGTGTTGGAAAAAAAGCTACGGTTTACGCCATCGGCTACCAGCGCACTGGTCGTATTTTACTGGCAAAATTTCGGTGAAGTTTTTTGGAAGCGGAAGCGCTGGAAGCGATATGTGTGGAAGCGGAAGCTGTTTGCAAATATACCGCTTACACATCCCTGGTTACGCCACTGCTCTGCATCAACATTACCATGATTCTTGTATGACAGAGCTATGATTAAAAACTACATTTATTGTATGATTGCTGCCAAGCTTTTTTCACAACTGACTTACCAGCTTGTCACAGATAAATTGATAGAACGCACCAAACTTCTAAAATAATAAAGAGCAAACAAGGAGTTTGGATAAAAAAAAAAAGTTGACCAAAATACTGGCAGTGCTACAGCTCAGAGTGTAAGTCGCCAGTTTGCTTCCTAGACCCAGTTGACCGTCAACATTAATTTTTTAAGGGTGAAATTGGTTTTTACTGAACTCACCGGCAAATTAAGCCCAGACTTTGCAATCTGCAGTGCCTTGATCATTTCGCGCGGTATTAAACTTTGTCTTTTGTGTAAAAGCCAGGGAGTCGAACCGTTTAAAATATCGCTCCGGTTCCGGTTCAAGAAATTTTATTTTTAACGGTTCAGTTCCGGTTCAGGTTTAAGACTTTTCAAAAATTTGGGTTTAGGTTTGGTTCGGGTTCACTTGCACCAGAATTTAAAGGTTCGGGTTCGGTTCGGGTTCATCAAAACCAAATTTTTAAGGTTCAGGTTCACTTAATCCCAGTTTTAAAGGTTCAGGTTCGGTTCGGGTTCACCGAAAAAAAGCGGCTTTTACCGGTTCGCGATTCAGGTTTGGGTTCACTTCAAAATCTTTAATTTGGCCAAAAACTAAATTAGGGTCTTATATCATTAAAATAACGAGGTATTAATTGCATGCCCGAATCAATTAAGGTTAAATAAAAATGTAAAGATTCATTAAAGTTTGAAAAGTAAAAAGAATGTTGCAAAGGTTGGAACAGGTCAGTGCTTTATCGTTCAGACGATGTTGATCGTCAGTACCAACGAAACGTCAACAAATAAAAAACCTGACTAGATTTTAGTTGAGGTTATTGTAAAGTTACCGGAAGAATGAGAAAAAACTCCAAGTAAGCACAAAGAATGTGACGCATCGCAGCACATGTCTAGAGATTTTTATTAATATTTTTTAAGAATCAGCTCAGGTTCAAACATTGTTACTAAACGATTTCTGTTCAGGTTTAAGTCCACAAAATATTATAGGTTCGGTTCGGGTTCACTTGCATAAAATTTTAAAGGTTCGGTTCAGGTTCACAGCTATGAAATATTAAAGGTTCGGTTCAGGTTCAATGATCTCAAATTTAAATGGTTCAGATTCGGTTCGGGTTCACCGAAAAAAAGCGTTTTTTTCCGGTTCGCGGTTCAGGTTCGGCTTGACTCCCTGGTAAAAGCAGCTCTGAGGAAATTCAGATTTCCTCATTTTAACGCATTGCGCGAGTGAGAGCTCGAGTAGGCAGGATAGGAATTGTTCACGAAGTTGAATTTCATTACTGGAATTGCGAAGTCTTTCTAGGCACGATTTAGTGAAAATACTTTTCATCATTTTCTGCTTGGGGTTTCACAACTCGGAATATCCCACCGCAGAAAATGCTCTTTTGATTATAATAACTTCAAACTCAAGATAGACATCGAGCTTGATCTATAACAGGGGTGACGAACCTATTTGCTATCGCGGGCCACTTTGTCATTTACCAGTGAACAAGCGGGCCGCGTAAGTTTTTAGTCATAGACCTATTGCGCCTAATACTATAAAAATCCATCTACAGTCTTTCGTGTCTTTGCTGAAGACATCAAAATAAACGGCTTGTTAAATGTAGATTGGAAAACAGAATAACAAATACCTTTAAAAAGCTGTAAAATTTGCATACGTGGAACTACAAGCTACCAATTTATTTCTGCAATCAGTGCGTAGCGAGAAATTTTAAAAAGGGAAGGGGGGCATAATTTCCACATTTTTTTTAGGCGTATTTTTTTTTTCGGCAGAACAAGTTTAAAGCTGATTGAGAAACAAGAAAAGCTCTAAGGGGGTTCGGGGGCATGCTCCCCCGGAAAATTTTTAAAAATTTACGTGCTGTAATGGCTATTTTAGTGCTTTTTGAATAATTTTTAGGCAAGTTCTGTTTAAATTTTTTGACCTTAATTCTGCGTGCTTCGCCAAACATGAAGCATTTTGTTCGCACATTTTCGATTATGTGTGCTTAAGGCGTAAGGCTAATTGCTATCAAAGAGGTTTGAAGTTATGGAAAAATTGTATACATCAAAAACATTTTTTAAAATGGCTAGTGGGAGGATGCATATCCCTCATCCTACTCCCTTTTATCCGCCCCTGGCCATAAGCTACAGAAACTATCAAAAAAGTCTGGCATATTTTAGTCACTCGGCACCATTAATTTTATTTCTTTTACTAAAAGGCAGAGTCAAAAGGCCAAAAGGGGTGGCATGGCTCAATGCAACCCCTTCCCATAAATACGCTCCTGTCTGCAATCTTACATAAACCCTACTACTGTAAGGCAAGCTAAGCTCTTAATGAAGCTGCAATGGACCGCGAGTTATGTTATTATTATTACATACAATGGATGAACTGCTGAACCCTGAAACAGATGAAAGGCTTGCACTGTATGATTCCTGCGTGATACGCGCATGGTTCAATCGGGGGCTGAGCTTTTGATATCGTATCGCAAAGATTAGACGGGGAAAAAAGTATAAGAGTACTTGTCCTGCCAAAATGTTCACGGGCCGCAGGAAATTCTTTCGCGGGCCGCATGCGGCCCGCATGTTCGTCACCTCTGATCTATGACAAGCTATTGAGAATCATCAAACTCTCAACGAGAGGGGAGATGACGCCAGGACGCCTTCTTACCATTTGAAACACTGATACCTTTATATTACTCACCATGTCCTATAAGCCTAAACCTTAAGATACCTTTGTGTCTGCTGAGCCGCTTTGCTGCATTAACGGCTTTTTCGAAAAAGCTGATCTTCGATTTTCTAGGTCATTCATTTTTAACTTTTCATCCCCTTCATGATTTGTTTTACTTCATTCATTTACACTCCTTAACCTTGATCTTTTCATCACCAAACAAACTTAATTATCGTTTCAAATCCTTCCATCCTAACGACAAATATTTGCAGAAAATGGGGAACTCCCTTGGAATTTCAAAAAAATTCAAGTTCAAAAAATTACTAAAAATAATAGGAGCAAGCAGTGGCGAAGCGAATAATTTTAAGGGGGGGTAGAAACTACAAAAATCGGGCCATGGTACAATGCCCCCAATCTAAATACGCCCCAGCGAGCAAGTGTAGTGAGGACTGAATATTTCTTTTGACAACGTCTTGCGGAAAATTCTGCAGTCTTTTCTGCTGATTACATTAATCTTACCCAAAATATAGTTTTCTTTATTTTGCTGCGAGTCAATAATAACACGAATAACCAAAACAATAAAACCGATGTTTTGCTATCATTAACAATGTACTAAAAATATTAGAAGATAAAACTTTCAGTAAAAAAGCAATCAGTAAAATTTTGGCAGCAACGAAGAGTTGCTTCATTTAAATTTGTCGCTGTTTTACTGACTGTCGAATATTAGGCTATTTACACATGCAAATATCAATATCTCTAGCTGTTTATGATTATCTGCAAAACTTAAACCGGAATACATTTCTCTTACTAATATTTGGACAGCAGATTACTCAACTAAGTACCAGTTTAAAGTGAAAGTAAAACGAAACATCTGAAAATGAGTGAATATAAAAGACAATGTTTAAAAAACCCACGCAACAATAATGAACGTTCTTGAAAATACAATGTAAATCAACGGTTATATGCAAAGAACAAACAGAACATAAATGCAAAAAGTCGCTGTAGCCTGTTTCACTTTAAAAAAATAATTTGGTCACTTGCAAGCTGAATATATATAAGCTCTGACGGAAAGTGCCATGGCATTGCGTTTGCGGGCAAAGCGACATGCGAAACTTTTTTGTTTCCTGCTAGCTATATTTGTTTCTTCCTCTCACACAAAGCAATAAAACTCAAAATAATGAAACTAACCATAAAAAGTTAGCATAACCCTTGGCCAATAATCGAACTTTAAAACAATTGTTTGCATCATATCGCCATGCACTATCATATGCACACTGCACAAGTAACTATTTCACACTGAGGACATGTCGGGACAACTGACTTGCCTAATTTTAGTTTTAGTGTGCGTATAAAAGCGATAATTTACGAATTAAAAAACAACAGCGCAGTAAAAGAGGCTACAAAGTAAGCTTACGCACTTCGAATCAACATCGACTTGAAATAATATAGTTTATCACAAGTGGTAGCTTACTGTTCACCCACGTCCGTAGTCGGTGACTCTCTTATAGGTTGAAATGACTCCTGCCATTGCAGTTGTCTGACACAAATTTATCATGTAATTCGCAAGTCTAAGCCAGTCGTTGATAACATCATTTACCCTTAAACATTTACATTAAACCTATGAATCCCTTTATAAAAAATATGTAGCGCCAGAGGCCAATATTCACATCGCATTTGTATTTAGGTTCACGGACCCCTTGAAGCAGCTTCGTGAAACTCATACGGATTCAAGGACCCCAGGTCAAGAGCTTCAGGTCCAAACCTTGTTAATTCGTTTGTAAATTTATCCAATTTTTCGACTTGGGAAATAAACGGTAAGATGATGCAGCTTCGATGTTCTTACCTACTTTTAAAGTCTCAGCACTTACCAGCTGTTACATTTATTTTTCCTCTCCGACGTCGTTTAAAATCATTTCACACAATATTGTTAGGGCTAAAGGTTCATTGTCATGATCACACCTTTAGAAAGCCTACTTGCTTTATCGAATTTGGGGCCAGTAGTTTTAAGAAGTTCTTGGTTTAAGTTCCAGTAACTTACATATTGTGGCGTTTCAAATTATCTAATACTGGCCAAATACAGTTTTAGCAATGGTGACTGGTATAACAGAAGGGAGATTATTTGTGGTGAACTTTCTTGGCGCATCCCAAACGTTTACTAGCAGGTGCAGTGCAACATAAACAAAAAGCAACCATTTCTCAGACCACAACGAAAAAAAGTAAATGGAACAACAAATAAAAGATTTGAAAACCTGTTTTGTCTAACATCCATTAAATAACAAAATTACTAGAGTAAATTCACATGAGCAACGCTTGTCGAATCAATTGCTTCTTTTCTGGCGTAAGCTTGTCGGGAAAACGAATGTCAAATTCGATAATCAAATCTCCTCTCTGGCCAGGCTTCTTTGACAAAGGCATGCCCTCTCCAGGTACCGTTTTAGTGTATTTCGGATGCACTATGTCATTAATGGGAACGTTGATAAGCCGACCATCTAATGTGGGAACGTCAATGCTACAACCAATTAGGGCTTTTCCAAGTGGAATCGTGGTAACATACACCAGATCATTGCCTCTACGACTGAACAAATGATGAGGCTTATCACAGATAACAAACACAATATCAGCAGGAATGTTATTTGGACCTTGGTCGCCTTCTTGAGGAAAAGTAACTTTTGTTCCAGCTTTCCAGCCAGGTTTCACTTGAATAGTAAGAATTTTATCCCTTATGCTCGAGGTATGACCATCCTCATTCATTACTCGACGTGAGATCTTCATTTTTTTTGTGGATCCATGAAAAATCTCTTCCAATGAACAAACCAACTCTCTTTCAATGGGTGGATCTCGGTGTCTACGTCCTCTTCCAGTAATTCCTCCGAATCCAGTCATAAAATCACCATTTGTATCAAAGAAATCAGCAAAAGGATTTGAGCCACCAAAAAACTCCCGAAACACTTTCTCAGGATCCCCATGAAAAGTGTATCCAGAAGTAAATTCGGGTCCTTCTTGGGAAGGTACTCCTCTTTTCAAACCTTCTTCTCCAAATTGGTCATATGTAGCTCTCTTTTCGGGATCACATAACACATCATACGCTTCAGCAATTTGCTTAAATTTTTCAGATGCACCCGGATCTTTATTTTTGTCAGGATGATATTTAAGAGCTTGTTTTCTATACGCCTTTTTTATATCAGCATCATTAGCATCTCGCGTTAAACCAAGAACAGTGTAATAATCAACCCCCATTTTACTGATTACATAGGTATAAATTTACTTTGACTTACAAACTGTAACAAAAAAATTAAAAATATTGGTAATTGGTTTTTCAAAGCTATTACGATATACACCAACTTATCATGAAGACCTAGAGGGCCACGGAACATCAACCAGGGACCACAAGCACAAGGTATATTAATGGTAGTTAACTGCTTAAGATCAGTGGACGGCTTTAGCTACTGTGAACGAAATACTGACAAAAATTTTTGTTGCTGAGTAGGGAGCCACAGCTGCTGAGTCTCTAGAAGAGTGCCACAGAACGTAAAAGGTTGGGAACCACTGATCAAGACATTATTCAGCGTGTTCACAGAGCAAAGGATGCGGTGGGCAGTGGCGTAGCCAGCCCAAAATTTCGAGGGGAGGGGGGGGGGCAAAACTTCATAGGCTTTTCCAGTCTCGTATCCAGAATTCGGCAAGAGGTTCTGGGGGCAGAGCCCCCAGCCGCCATGGATTTTTAGGATTTTTGCAAGAAAAATACTGATTTTAGCGTAGTTTTTTTGTCGAAAAGTGGTCTTAATTCGCCTCTGCTTGCGTTGTTAGTAGATTTACGGACCCCCGAGTGGTCTTAATCCGCCCCTGCTTGCGTTGTTAGTAGATTTACCTTAAAGCATTAGTATCTTTGTAGGCTAGTGGTCACTGAAAATATTTCGGGGGGGGGGGGGGGGGCAATTGTTCCTTTTGCCCACCCCTGGCTGTGGGTAACAAGCTAAAAGTGAGGTGGCACTAAAACTGATTTGTCGAATTTCTAATTTTGTGCGATTTTAATAATTCTTCTTTGATAATTTAAAGCAGGGGTTTTTAACCGGGGGTAAATTTACCCCCTGGGGGTAATTTTTACCTACCGAGGGGGTAAATTTTCTGAACTAAAGACTAAAGTAAACCTTAATTTTCAGTATTGAATGAACAGTAAAGGTACATTGGGGATAAATGCTATTTTTTTTTGACAAGGAGTAAACGAGACAAAAAAGGTTAAGAACTTCTGATTTAAAGTATATACAGGGTGTCCCAGAAGTCGCGCACCGTGTAACTATATTAATTTATTTTTTATGTTCCAGAAGTGGGTGAAAAACTAACTACGCAGGAAAGAGTTAAATTAGTTTTTATGTTTAAAATTTAACTCTTTCCTATATAGTTAGTTTTTCACCCATATCTGGATCATAAAAAATAAATTATTAAAGTTACATGGTGCGCGACTTCTGGGACACAATGTATATCGTACACATTGTTTTGACTAGCATTTCATAGGATGCAAAGCTTTTATGATCTTACCTAGATACAACTGATTAGTGATTATGTGTAAGGCTAAGAAACTAAGTATATTAACATTTTGCATTACTTAATGACTTAATTGTTCTAATGGTACAAACAGAGGATGTAAAATTTTGTTTGAAATTTAAACCACCAAACAAACGTTATTTCGAATCAAAACATCCAGTTTTATCAAAGAAGTAATTGGTAGTTGTTTGGTCAATTGTCGTGCTTGAAACAAAACAAAACTTAAAATAATGCAAAATAGGGAGGTTGCAGGGTGACATCAACAGGGACACGGCCGCCATGACCCTTGCAGTAATGGCACTACCAGCAGTGTTCCCTCTAGGATTTTGACTAGTGCAAATTTGCCCAAATGATAAATTCATTGAAATTTGTGCCCAAAGATTTCACTACTTTGAGGACCCCTTTCACAAATTTTTTGCATTAACTTTGATTTTCCAAGATACAAGCTACAGTCCTGCATTAAAATATTCAAGTTTTTTGTATAAGTTTTTCAGTTTTGCATTTTATAATGGTTCAGAATCAGTAAAATTCGCACCGATTTTCATCACTTTTTCAAGCGTAGTTTTTTTTTTGGCAGAATTAATAAAGGCAACTTAAGAACCAAAAACGACACTAGGGGGTCTGGGGGCATGCTCCCCCAGAAAAATTTTGAAAACTTGCATACGGTACTGCAATGGCCATTTTCGTGCTTCTTGAACAATTTTTAAGGAAAGGTTGTCATATTTTGGGCCCCTAACTTTGAGTGCTTCACCAATGATGTATTTTGTTCACACAGTTTCAATTATTTGTGCTTAAGGCGACTAAGGCATATTGTTATGAAGAGGTTCGAAATTATGGAAAATTATATTCATCCAAAAAATTGTTGAAAATGGCTGGTGGGGGGATGCATATGCAGCATATTCCACATCCCCCCTGGTTGTATAATAACAACAGATGGCCTTAAATTTATGAGAGATGTTTTACACTCAAAATATCGAAGGCAAGTAAGGCACGAGTATTGTAAGGAAGTCAAAGGAATGCTTTCTAGTGAAACTGATATAACGATATTCAAATGTTAGCGATTCAGTTCTTTTTTAAGCGGCAGTACGTACTATCAATTTTGCTTGAAATCATTTAGCCTTTTTTCTACAAAAGGTTCGAGAGGCCGAAAACAGTTGCATGTACAAGAGCAGCACTGCCCTGCTAATAAAATTGCGTCATTAAGCATAACTGCAAAGAACAAGATTCAGGAAACAACACTACGTAATTCTTGTTATTATGACAGTTACAAAACCAAATTATCAATGACAAAGTATCGAGCACTTTGAAATAAATGCAAATATGAGCAGTATATTTTGAACAAACAATTTTTATGCTGAAGCATTACTGGTACTGCATTAGTACATGGGGCTATTACCATACTCATTTTCAAACAAAATGTCTTTCTTAGGTAAAAATCAATAACGTATTTAGAAGGGGGGATTGTGCCATACCCCTCAACACATCCTTTTGACTTTGCCTTTCAGTAAAAAATGAACAAATGGCACTAAGTGACTGAAACATGCCAGACTCTCGATGGCTTTATGGTCTTCCTGTTAAAATTTTTTGCTATGCCACTGGTAAAAATTGTTTTGTATTAAAATGATGCCATGGTCGAGTTTTTTGACCCATCAAAGAAAAAAGAAATGATATGAATGCAAAAAAAAAAACACATAACATGAAAAATAAACTTGCAGAAATTGAAAAAAAAATACCACTAGGCCTACACTGCCACATGAAGACATACCGATATTTAAGTTAAACTCACAAAAATAATTCGAAAATTGTCCACAAAATTGATGCAAAAGCTACTTAAATAAACAAAACAGATAGGTATCAATCTGCAATGGAATATTGCAACTCACTGACCTAGCACCAAAATTTAACAAGTTGAATTAATCTAATTTCTTACCGCAGCTTATGTTATTGTTAAATTAATATGCTAAAGCTACTTAAATTGATGCAAAAGCTATTTAATTGATGCAAAAGCTACTTAAATAAACAAAACAGATAGGTATCAATCTGCAATGGAATATTGCAACTCACTGACCTAGCACCAAAATTTAACAAATTGAATTAATCTAATTTCTTACCGCAGCTTATGTTATTGTTGAATTAATCTAGAAGTGTAGCACCACTTTTTTAATTGTGCAGTTGTATGGGCAGATGGGTAGCCCACTGGTAATTTTTGGGTTAAAAGCAATGGACTTTCAAACTGGCAAATGCTGTTCAATGATGCAACAAGATAGCTATGAAAAATTGTTTCTCTTCAACAAAGCCCAAGCTTCTGGTAGCGTAAGGTGATGGACCAAAACTGGCGGAATTAAAAAAAGCAAGGCAAATTGGGGCATACGGCTGACAGGCTGAGAACAGGCTCTTCTAAATGTTTTACTGAACCAGATGTTACTGGTAGTTTGCCAAAGCTCTAACAAAGTGGATAGAAAGCCTGGAAGCTGCTGTAAGATTAGCAACAGACAAAGACTAGACTAGACTAAATTAGTTCACACAATTAGACTACCGGTACCATACAGCAAAAGTGACTGAATAAGGCAATGGTAACATCTTAACCTTTTTGAACCTACTTATATTTTGGTGCTTAATTTTTTTTTTTTATCAAAAAATGCCACTGAACTTTTCTTAGTATAGGTTACCAGAATACTCAAAATGATCTGATGATGTCAATGTTCATCGCTTGCAGGTATTCAATCACCAACAACTGCGAGGTTGTCAATAGCGACTCCGTCGCTTGTCGAATAAATCAATATCGCCCTTTTGTGGAATACGCTATGCAGCGAAGCAGAACCAGTGGAAAATTTCTTCAAAAATATAAAAAGGTTAATAACTTTTCATTCAATCGGTATTTGTTTTTTTCTATTTTACTCCAGTTGAAAATTCCAGTGAAACACTTACTGTAGAGTTTGATTTACCTGAATCTGTTCGTTTTTTTTTTCAGTCGTTTTTCAGGTTGGCCTACTAAAAACGAACGAAAACGAAGAAAACTAATGCGGCAGTTTGCCGCCAAAAAACTGAAGTACGGGTAGCAAATTGACGAACTACCGTATGCAGCAAAAAAGAGAGCTTGTGAAAAAACACCAACTTACCGTATTTTGGAGAATTGTGCTGTTCGTGCAATGACATTGATTGTGTTGGCATGACAAGTGAAACAACAACCATGCAATAGCATAAATAATACCGTACGGCTGCATAAGCTGCGGTAAGAAAGACTCAGGACTTATACTGTACCAACTAATGGATTAAGTGGTTGCTCAAGCTCTTAAAAGCAGTCAAGTCAACTGGTTGACAAGCTACAATACCAGTGCAAGTAATTCATCAAAAGCTAAAAGGTTGAATTGTTCATCATGAGAAATGATCACAGATCTGTAGGACTGATCATTTGTAGACTAGTCTAGCCTGGCAGGTTCAGAGCTTAAGCCTAGGCGTGATATCGGTAAGAACGTGGGTCTAACTGTTTAAACAGTTAAAGCAAAGGCAGTATCTGTTTTGCCGTTTACAGCATCATAGCTTTTAGGTATATTTTGCTGCAGCGACATAGGCTAACCAGTTGCCAGTAACTTCACCACATGGTAACTTTGCCACAGTAACTTCGCCACAGAAACTTCGTCACACGGTAACTTCGCCACACTTTGAGAAAGTGAAGGGTGATATAGGGATAGTAGCAAAATGTGTTGGGGTGTGGGGGGAGGAAGGGGAGATGTGGGAAGAGGTATGAGAGGAGGTGTAGGAAAGTGTGATGGGGTGTGGGGGAGGTAAGGGGAAATACAGGGAAAGGTGAGGGTAGGGAGGAGATGTGGGGAATTATAAGTGTGTTGGGGCCCCATACCTCAATACATTTCCCTACTTCTCCCCCATTCCCCTCCCCACATCCTTTTCCCACACGCCTACACACTTCCCCACTCACCCCATACACTCTCCCACACCCTCCCCACACATCTTTCCTTACCTCCCCTCACACCCCAACACATTTTCCTATATCTCCCCCCACACCCCCCATATTTTTTCCCACAGCTCCCCTGACCTCCCCCTACACCCCAACACACTTCCTTATTCACTCCATGCACTCTCCCCACATCTTACTCCACGTTTCGATTATGTGGCGAAGTTACCATGTGACGATGTTACCTTAATGAATTTAACTCGAAAAGCCCGATAAAATTTTTACGGCAACCGGGAATTTACAGTCTTGTTTCGGTGTAGGCAATGTAAATTTTCGATGTATGAAAGTGTGGCGAAGTTACCTTGTGGCGAAGTTACCACGTGGCGAAGTTACTGACAACCGGCTGACCCCATGTCACACGAATATTACATCTTATTCTACTGTCTTCACAAACCCGATCGTTAACCCCATGTCACACGAATCCGAATCAAAGCCACCGAAGTGAAACAAACTGAAGCCACGACAAGAATTGAACCCAAAACTAGTGCAGCGCTTCCCATTATACGCTGCACTCTATCCACTGAGCTATCGCAAAGTCGTGGCAATCTAGCACAAAATCTGAAAATGGTGCTTAAAAACCCACGCCCCTTACAGCAAAATAGACCTAAAAGTTATTTTGCCGTCAACGGCAAACTAGACACTACCTAAAACAAATGCTAATCTGAAATAAGGATAAGGCACAAAGCTTTAAAATTGATTTGCTTTTTTGCTGTCAGGATGATTTTGAAATTGATATGCTTTTCATTTCACTCTTCCTGCTTCAGTCTTTCTATCTTTTGACTTTGATCCACCATTACCCATATATACATTTTCTTTTTTAGTACTGGTACTGGTAATTGATCAGGGTAGCCTATTAGAACAACATGACAATTTGTCATTGGCTCGACCATTGCATCGGTGTTTGAATGTTATAATTGTGAATATTGGCTCTTGGTGGACTAGCCTGCAGGGGGTCACGTCTGGAATTAACCGCTCACGTTTTTCATTGTTGTAAAGTGCTTTTATCGATACGCGGCAAGCGGCAACGCGATTACCTAGTTTTTTCATTTCATTTTGTCGTTGAACTGTGGTGCGGCAATGCGATAAAAACCACGCAATATCAAGGAATTGCACCTGTACATATTTTATGGCTTCATGGTCCGCCGCCCAGTATCAAAAAAATGTTTGAAATAACCTTGACGATGGAAATGAGACAATGCACGTTTGATTGTTACTGGCACGACATCATTGAACAATCAGCTTGCCTGATGCAGGCTCTCAAATTTTATATTGCATTAACGCAGGCCAGTATCTGAGTATAGTTTGTAATGGTAATCGCATTGCCGTGTGCCACGTATCGGTAAATGCACCCTTATGCATTTCTGACGTCATGGTAACCAAGTTCAAAGAATGTGGTTATGGGACTATTAATTGCTTAAATTCATAGTTTAAATGCATAGTTTAAATGCTTATGCTTAAATTCCCAAATCTACTCTGAGCCCCCATGCAAGCAAAGTAGTATTATGCTTTGATTATGTTACGAGCCCAACCAAGTTCATATAATGCGATTATTAATTGCGCTTAAATTCCCAAATCTACCATAAGCCATCAGAATCAGGGCCATTGAAAGTGGGGTCCAGAATCAGACCCTTGGTATCGGGCCCAAAATTTTTGAGGGGCCCGAATTTTTGAAAATGCCACGCGTAAGAAAATTTTGTAAAAAATTTAAAAGGGCAACTCTTGACTTGTTGAAGGCAGACAAAGTCACCCCTCACCATCATCTACCGGTAATAGCCTACCACTCACAGCTAGGGTACTACCCTTTCCCCCTAGTCAGCACCACAGCTACAGTAGCCTACCAACCAAAAAAATCTTAAATGAGTTCTGAGTCTGAACTCTTTACAGTTTAAGATTTTTGACTCCATAATATGATAATGCGGTGTGATATACTGGTCTACTGGACTATCGCTGCTATTGTTTTTAGATGTGTTATTGCTATTTTAACATAACCATTAACCACACCTCTTAGCTTGTTTTAATATGCATCAAAGTAAAGTCATAGTTTCTTCATTTGTAGTTGCAATTTAGAAAACATTTTGCATGCGCTGTTGAAGATTATAGAACACACCTACACGTCATCCCATGAAACGCGCCAAAACTAATGAGGTGCAGTCTCCTTTCATTTATTTTAGACATAGGATACTAAATATTTTTGTATTGTCCGACACTATTATAGTGACTGCACTCACTGCAGGGACCAGTATGTCCTTTTTCGATAAGAAAGTGTGCTAAAACTGTAAAACAAGTGTTTTTTATGTGAAAATCGTAAAAATTTGTTGGTGGCTGGGGGCTATGCCCCCAGACTGGCTTAGTTAGAGGCAGTTTCAGGCAAGATTCGTTAACTCTTCCTAAACTGTGCAGGGCCCTCTGATTGCACATAATGTGTATGATTATGAAGCGGCATGGGGGCATCACAATAAATTTTGATTTCTTATCCAAATATTTTGGGTATCACGACATATTTTGGTATCTTTTCCTAGATTCTTTTTTATCGTGATGTTAGTCAAGGCCTGAATATGACTTTTACAAAGGTTGCGATCAGTATATCTGTTAGAGTTGTTACTCGAGCCCCTCCAAATTTTTTGGTTGCATAACACTTCTGGTTATGGTCCGATGTTTTTGCTGACCAACAGTGGTCACTAAAGATACGATATATTGCTGTGCTGAGAGTTACCAGTAGCTAAATGGTAGCCCTGTATTTCAATTAGGATAACTAAACAGTAAGCACCATCTGGTCAAGAGTTTTATGGGCCATTTTTTGGTTGTAAATCAATTTCGATATAACAAAGTGCCTCTTCTGGCAAATCCTCTCTTATCTCATTTTGACGGACTATTTTTTTTGTCACTTTGTGGGGACCCAGATTTAATTTTGGTACCGGGCTCGGGTTTGGTGCTCAACAGCCTTGTTCAGAATTATCACGCAATTGACCATCTGGGTGTCAAGGTCCATGCAGAGATTACCAGAGGTCATTATGTAATCAGCGAGTGAAGCGAGTGTGCAGTGGCTGCAAATCCGACTGAGGTTTTCAGCGGTCACGTGTTGAGCAAGCGAAGCTAGACGTTGAATGTAGACGTCATTTGTCGACATGCATTGATTGATGTCAGAAATGTGTAAGGCAACGGAAGACGCGGATGGCTTATTGCAGACGTGACCCGCCTTAAGGTAGACTACACAACAATGCTTTTTTGTTGATTGAATCCACTGTAAATATAAGTGCTGCTATGTCAGTTGTGCTCTGTGATCAACTGACCGTGCTCTTCTCGCATAGACCATTTCCACTGCAATTAAACAATGAGTATAAAGCAGGAAGTATGATGTGTCTATGATTTCTATGAAAATTTCTGGGCTTGTATTTCTTGGGGAAGTTAGCAGCCATAATTTGAATTGCTTATCAGATTGTAAAACACGCTATTAGACTAATAACATTTGGTCACCATAATATTGCTCTGACTTTTAAAATACAATTTTTTTTGTGAGATGCGGTGTTTTTGTAGAGGAATTGATTTATCATTTATATCTTACACTGCTATTGCATCTACCTATTCATAACTACGTTTTCGTTATATACTATCTTGTCTCGGCAAGTTTTTTTGTAACCTAGTGTACTTTAACAGGGTACTGGTATATAATCTTGCCAAAATTTTATAAGTCAGAAAAGGAGTGCATGGCAAAAGACCATTCACCAGCTCGCCCTACCACGTGGAATAGCAATAGAAGAGGACAAGTTCCTGCATATGTTTATAAAACTATCAATGAATTATTTTCCTCGCCCAATGCAGACAAGTTCTACAATTTGTATGGAGTAATAGTTGACGGTCGTTCTGCAGAAAAATCCAAGGGGTCAGGTAAAAATTCCATGTGATTTTGCACGGTGGCACCATGCAGTCTACTTGTCATAATATAAGACTTACGCTTGCAGCGTCTAGCTCATATAATAGAGAAAAAACGGGATAATACCGTGCTTTAAAAGGGTATCTACTGAAGTGCAGAAGTATTTTTTCGTTGAAGATGTTAAAAAATACAGCAAATTCAAAACTGAGAGAAGAATTTTAAAAAGTGTTTAATTAACCAAAATGGATGTTCAAAGTTTAAGCTGATGACTTACAGAAATATATTTTACTATTATTACAGCAGCAATGCTTGTTAACCCAATTTGCTTTCATTGATCAAAAGCTAAGTGCCTTTTCCTCGGTCATAAGCGCCTGCAAGGCATTTGACTTCGATTAGTGAATGTGAATTGGGTTGACGAGCATTGCTGTAACTCTTGCACGTCTCAGTGAGTAAATAAAACCTAAGTACGTCATCAGCTTACATTTTAAACGCATATTTTGGTTAACTGAGTGCATTTTAAAAATTTTTACTCTCAGTTTTGATTTTGTTCAAATTTTTTAACACCTTTAGTGAAGAAATATTTCTACACTTTAGTTTCCTTAAAACATTTTCATGTGGAGACTTTTTGATTGAACAAATACTCATAACTTAGCTTTTAGGAAATGCTAAGTATACGCAATACTCGTAATGCTTAATTGTTGAGCTAAAATTTATATTAATCAAACTCTGAAACCCAAATCTTAAGCTAAGTCCAAATCTCTAGTCCCAAACAAGAATTTTTGCGATTACCTGCTTGTAAATCTCCAACTATCGATATGGTCAAGCCTTAGACTGTGTCTTTGCTGCTTGGTATACAATAACCAAGTACCTACAGTGCATGCACATTGCATAATATGCTATATGACAAACCAATTTTGTAACAGTGCTTTTATCACTTCATTTAACAGTAAAATAATGCCTGTAATTCTTTTGGCCCAGTTGCCTTCCTTGTATGAAACATCGCTAAATATAAGAACTGATGAAATTTGCAATACTATTCCAAAAATGTAAATTTTTGTTGATGTTTATTTCTTCAGATTATTTCTGCATTCTTCGAATTGTTGATCCATCTTATTGTCATGGAGAAGGTTTGAAAGTGACACTGTTTCACCATGATCAAAAGCAGCTGCCAGAGGTAAGAAACTTTATATAAATTTATTGCACCACTACGGAACAAGCAGTTATAATGCAATATGCATCTCTACAAAACTATTTTTACTGTGCGAAATTTTTTTCTGAAGAATGGAAGTTGCGTGCGAAATTATTTTTTTTTGGCCAACGTAAATCCACCCAGTCGAGTATAAGCCTAAGGGAGTGATTCAAGTTTATAAATCAACACAAAAAATTTTAATTTTTGAATAAAACATGAATCTAACCCACCAAGGTCTGAGGCTAAATCAAGCGTAATCAGGAAAATCTTATTACAAGTAAGATTTAAACCCACGCCCGCGCCGACTAGTGACATGTCACCGGCCTTACGATTGCGAGGTACATTAGTTAGGCAATTACATCGCTATTCGCATAAAAAAGGCTGTGGTTACATGGAAAGCTTTTGATGCAGAATGTGCATCTTCTGATTTTGACTATTAGCTAGAGATATTGTAACAATTAGGGCTATTGCACGAGTAAAACATTTTAAGACCCTGGGGCAATACCAGGCTCCTTGCCTGATTCTTGACCAGTCCGCACAAGGTTTGTAGAATATTACAGAGTAAACTGATTTCGTAGAAAACATGCAGCCAGAATGGCTCATTGAAAACTTTTTAAAATTACTTTCAAATTGTTACTTTTCTCATTGAAGCGTCAAGTAATTCAAATTTTTTGCAATTATTTTGGCTACATGTTTTCTACTGAAGCTAGTAAGAAGTTCTAAGCATTAAGCTGTGAAACTGATTTTGCTATTTAAAAACTGGGGCAACAAAACGACCATTATTGGTGTGATACGAATAGGCACTGAATGTTAAGAAGAGGAAAAGGGTTGCGACTTATTAGGTTGAAAAAGCAAAGCAATATAGAATTGAGTTCTGTTACCTGTATGTCATATATAATCGTCAATTCTGGTTTAATTTCCTATTCTATGTTTATGATATATGTGCAATATTTTACTTCGTTTAAACTTGGTGATCAATTTTTATTGCAATATGGTTGCAGGTGAACCAATGGGATATCATTCGCTTGCATCGTGTACGAGCCAATTCCTTTCAAGCTAGTTTATCTTTGATCAACGCAAAAGGCTGGTCGTGGGTCTCATGGAAGGGAAATGTATGTTATACAATAAACACCGAACACGGACAACTGACCGCGATTCAACTGACCGCCGTCAACTGACCTCCAGGACAACTGACCGCCATGCAAACTGACCGCCGTGACAACTGACTGCCAAAAACAGCTCCGTGCGCTGTATCGTAGCGAAAATGCGCTTCGTGCGCTGAATAATTTGACAAGGCTCGAAAACAGGCTCACAGCGGGGAGTAGGTTCGGTCACGGTTAGGGTTAGGTTCGGTTAGGGTTAGGTTCGGTCAGGGTTAGGTTCGGTTAGGGTTAGGTTCGCTTAGGGTTAGATTCGGTTGTTGGGTTCGGTTAGGGTTAGGTTCGGTAAGGGTTAGGTTCGGTCAGGGTTAGGTTCGGTTAGGGTTAGATTCGGTTAGGGTTAGATTCGGTTAGGTTCGGTTAGGGTTAGGTTCGGTTAGGGTTAGGTTCGGTAGGTTAGAGTTAGGTTCGGTTGGCTGAGTAAGGTTCGATTGGGATTAGATGTGATCAGGGTTAGGTTCGACTACGGTTTGGTTCAGTTAGGCTTTGGTCCAGTTAGGGACAGTTTATGTTCGTTCAGGATTTGTTGTAGTTCCACGTGGCGAAAGTTCTTGTTAATAAATTAGGCGTTTTTGGCGGTCAGTTGTCCTAGCGGTTAGTTGACTCGCGGTCAGTTGTCGTGTACCGATAAACATGGGATGAAAATAGCTTGAGGAAGAACAAAGACTTTGTAATTTTCAATCTCGAAACTAGGCGTTTTGACAACTCAGATTCAGCTGTCATCATCAGCAGTGTAAGCAAGGCAGTACTTCGTACTGTTTTACTTCGTACTGCCTTGCTTACACTGCTGTTTTACTTCGTACTGCCTTGCTTACACTGCTGATGATGACAGCTGAATTTATGTTGTCGAAACGTCTAGTTGTGAGAATTACTATGGTTTTGTTTTTCCTCTTTATGTAGCTTTAAATTATAGCTATAGCTATGTATACTTTTAAACTAACCCAAACTGTCTGGTCAACAAAAGCATTTTGTTAGCGCCTATCGCTGAATCCTGTTTGTTCTTCACATAAGGCCATAGGTAGCGGAAGGGCCCTGCCCCCCCCACTTTTTTTTCAGGGGGGGGGGGCCTAATTTACGCGTTTATTTCTACAATATTGCCTCTGCATGAATGTATTTAAAACTTAATAGGCCTACCATCGAAATTAAAACCCAGGAAAGAGCTTTAATCTAGAGATGCCTTCTTTAAAATTTTGTTTGTGAGATGGGAGGAACAGAAACTAGAAGCAACAACCGTGGGTCTGAAGCCCATGTAAATTAGACATATGTCACACGTGGACAGGCTAAATATGGTTTGTAGGTATAGGGCCGGACTTACGTATAAGCTAAGCAGGCTGAAACCCAGGGCCTCGGAGAAAATGGGGGGCCCCATCACGAACAATGAAGATCTTTTTTTTTCTCTTCACCGATACTTTCGGTGGAAAACAGAACATCTGAGGACGTGTATACTTTTTTTGCTTTTCACTATACCGATATTTTCAGTAAAAACAGAACATCTGCGGATGTGAAGACCTTTTTTTTTGCTCTTCCAATCAGGGTAATCGAATAACCTCGAGCCTCTCATTGTTTAAATCCAGCCCTCAGGAGCGTATTTAGAGGGAGGCCATTGTGCTGTACTCCCCCCCCCTCTTTTGACCCTGCCTATTAGTAACAAAAAAAAAACAATCAGTTACTAATGGTGGCAAGTGACTAAAATATGCTAGATTCTTGTGATGGTTTCTACAGCTAATGGCCAGGGGCGGATCTAGGGGGATAAAATGAGTGGTATGCATTCTCCCACCAGCCTTTTTCAAGTATGTTTTTGATGCATATCAATTTTCTATAATTTCGAACCTCTTCGATAGCAATAAGCCTTACGCCTTAAGCACGCATAATCAAAAATGTGCGAACAAAATGTATCATATGTGGCGAAGCACTCAGATTTAGGGTCAAAAAATTTAAACACAATTTGCTCGAAAGTTATTCAAAAGAAACCAAAATAGTCATTACAACATGTAAATTTTCAAAAATTTTCCGGCGTAGCATGACCCTGGACCCCCTTATAACTTTTCTTATTTCTTAATCAGCTTCAAATTAGTTCTGCCGAAAAAAATACGCTCGAAGAAAATGCGGAAATTAGCTATGACCTTCTTTTTTATAAAATTTCTCGCTATGCCACTGCTGGCCCTGTTTGTCAGCGAAAAAAATCTGACCATTGGTTTCGGGCCCCCCCCACTTTAGAAATGCTTCCGCCATCGCTGCATACGGCGCAATGGTAACGGCCTTGAGCTTGATCATGAACTTGAGTGTGGTTTAGCTTTAAATTTACCTCTGCTGCTATATTTTTGAGATAAAATGCTTCACATCAAGTAGTTTTTTAGGGGATTGTTAAAATCTTCAAAACTGAAAAAGTGATTTAACGTGAATCGCAATTTAAATATTATTTGGGTTTGAACTTGAATGCATCGCGCTTTGATTTCGTACCTTTATAAAAAAATTAAAGTCAACCAAATAAGTACCAGTATACTTGTTGATTTGTATTTATTCTCTGGTTAGCTAGTTTATTCGTTTAAGCTCCATTATCTAAACTGGATATTTGTTTTCTGGTGCTAAGTTTTATCTTTTGAACGTAAATGCAAATTTATTGTTCGAAAAATTTAATAGTTTTGGAGGGAGACTGCGAAGTAAACTTGTGCTTCTGAGATCATCAGCGACAAGGCGTCAATTGCGATCGGCTCCAGCCGTAAACAGAACCCGTCACGTAGGATCTCTAACCTTCTCGTGGTACCGTTAAGTCACGTCACTGTCTTGTGTTTAGGGGTTGTTTTTTATGCAGACGGATGATGATATTATCGAAAGCGCCAAATCTAGCTCTAACACCTGCACCATTGTGGATGAAGATGTTGATCATGTTCGCTCGCTGCGAACGTGGATTGCACAGCAAGGATATTCAACTTTGAATGTTGTTCGAAATGAAAAAGATGGGGTCGACCAAAAACTCTCCGAAATTAAATCTGGGAGTTTTTTCAATCTTGCTTGTCAGGTAATGGTTCAATTGACCGTTTTATCAAAAAAATAAAATAAACAAAATTTTGATTATACTCGCAGTGTTACGCCGAAGCTTGTGCAAATGTCGGGGCTCATCTCCGCGGCTCAGCGCCTGGCCGACGCAATTCCGAAGAAGCATCGTTGCGGCTGTGCGAGCCGTTGGCGACACTTTGCCAATTTGGCTGGCCCAAGAATCGAACCCCAAACTTTTCGCACCATTAGCGTGTGCTTAACAACTGAGCTAACCGCCAGTTTCATTATTTTTTTATCTATTTCTTACTTCTTAGGTGATAGGAATGGCAAAAATTCGTGACAACTACGTGATATTGAAAGTTTGGGACGGCACTATTCCTTCACATAAAATCACCCCCGGAGATTATGGTGAAGTAAGTAGAAAAACGAAAAATCTACAGAAATGTTTGTGACTTAAATGAATTATGACTTATGAGGAAATTGTAACTTCTCTGTGATCTGTCTTGTTGCTTGATGTTACAATACCATGAACCTAAAAAATACTAATGCCTTGCAGCCCAATAAATGATAAGCAAGTTAGGCCATTTTCGAATTATATTGAACTGAAAAGTCCTACGAGGTGGGTTCGATTCACGGCTGGAGCCAATGGCATCTGTGCTAACACAGCGAAGTGAGCTTCGCTCTTTAAATCGTAAGAATACCCTGTGTGTAGGTCAGATCTCATCGGCTCCAACCGCGCCTCTCAAGATCTGAAGCCTACGCATGGTACCGTTAGGCGATGTTAGATTTTAAAGCACCCGAAAATTCTTGCTCTGTTTGTGTTTTTTACGCTTGATTGTAATCTCGGGACTGGTGTGTTGGCGTGGTAGCTCAGGTCAGCGCTATCGGTGCGGAAGGTCTGGGGTTCGATTTCCGAGTCGGCCAAATCGAATGCAGTGTCGCTGACCGCTCGCCACCGTTGCTACGTTTCTGGGGAGCTTTGTTGCCAGGAGCTAAGTCGTGGAGATGAGCCCCGCCACTCGTAATACCGCGAATATGATGAAGACATGATTTGGTTGTAATCACCGATGAAGAGTCTAATAGCGGAAATAGATTGTATTTTGCGACGCGAGAAAATGCTCGGTTTTACTTATCAATGCCACTAGTGACTTTAAATTTTATTTTAGGAATGTGAAATACAAATACTAGCCAACATTGAAGGCTTAGACAAGTACGTGGTTGATGTGAGCGTGTATGACAATCATGTTCATTCGATCGAAGATGATCAGATTGAAATAGGTGAGTCAAGTGTAAGATGGCAAGATAGCGAAGTTTCATTGTTTCTCAATGCAATGTTTCGAACCCTTTTCGAGAGAAAAAGACAGAATGTGAAAACGCTTTAGTATTTATACGTAGGAGAAAAGAAAAAATTAGAAAAAATCGCGTATTGGTTGATGAGCCAGCCAATGATAAGCGAACGAGCCAGAAAAAGCATTGGTTGACGAGCCAGCCATTCAGCGTCAATCTTAGAATTTTAAACCGCTAATCACCTGTATATTTAACATAATGTTTTTAATTTGAGCTTTATTGACAGAGATATGGTACAGTTTGCATTCTTGGTTTAAGATTTGTTAAAGTCTTGCTGAAAATGGCGTATGTTCACCAACGTTAAAACGTATAATGGCGTGAGTAATTAAAGTTTGTTTAAGTGATCAGTTTATTTATTTCAATTTTTTAGGATCCTTTGTACGTTTTTACAACTTACATGCATCTCCCCAAATTACCGATTATCATAGTCAATCAACTTCAACAAGTGAGCGGTGCAGTGATCTGTTTCTTCACGGAGGAACCGTCTTCAATCGAGGCTTGGCTCGTCTTGAGGAGGATAGTGATGTTTTCACTGATCTGCAGAAGTAAGGTTTGAATCGATTGATCAGACAAATATTTATGAAGACAAAAACGTAACAAACAAGTTGTCACCGGACAGCAGATTAGCGTGGAGTATTGATTTCTCTGATGGGCCGGTGAGACCGTAGTTTTTGTGTCGTTAAAGATGTCATAACATACCTGCATAATTCTCAACTATAAGCTTGTTTGTTTTGCTCTTGATCAGAATTGCGTAGTGAATACTATCGCCTCTACTTGGTGGTATTGATGCAATAAAGAATTTAAATTTTACTCCTTTTTGTTGTACCATTAACCAGCGCCATGGCCTAACAGTTCGGCGCTGGTGGCAGATCCTTCGTGACGAGTTTGATTCGCGGCTGGAACTGATCGCATTTAACATATTTACTGGGTAGCTGCTGACTACCTCGCAGTCTCCCTCAATTACCGTTGAATTATTAGTTCAATGTAATTTGGAAATAACCTCAGTTATTATTAAAATCAGTGTCACGACAGTCCTTGATTTGTCGTTATTTTGAGCAACCCTTTCGCGATATGTATTTAGAAATTTTCATTAAATCTTTTGTTGATGCAAATTTGCGAAAATTTTGGTTTAATTGTATAATTTCAAATTTATCAAAATCGGTTTCTTTTAGCGTCAATTTTTAAAGTTGTTGTATTTGGTCCCTACGACTTTGGGATACGATTGAAAATGTTGACGACCGCTACAACAATGACGTGGCGCTCGCAGCGCCACCCCATGAGGAACGAATCTGCCTAACCCTCCAGGGTTGGAGAAAATTTTCCTCAGCCTGTTAAATTTTTGCATTTCGTACGCTTAAACATTTTGCTTGTATGCAAAGCAGACCATTTAACTCTAGCTCAATCTTTTCAGTTTAATGATGGAAATTCTCAAACCCACCCCACCACCTGACTCTGCTGCTGTTGATTCTGACTCGGAAAAAGTTAAAAAGTCGCCTGTAAAAGACGCGTCATCCAGTCCTCCATCTGCGAAGAAAAGAAAGCTTCATGGTAAACGTACAGGTTTGTTTAATAGACATACAACAATGATTAAGTGAATTTTCGATTGTTAGAAGTTTGTTATGTTGAATAGATACAACTGGTTTTTCTTAGCAGCCTGTTGTGCTCCCACTTAGTAACCCTTCTAGTACTGCTACAATGTTATTGTTGAGCTCTTATGTATTGAATATATTGAAGAACGAGCTTTAAATCGGGAAAACAATATTCATCTAATTGGACTTAGTACAATAAATTTAACAGACGCAAAAGGAATGGACGGATAGACTAAACACAGCATTTTTCAGTTTTCAATCGGCGCAAAAAATTTGCTATAGTTCCGGCACTTTGTGTGTGGAACGTACGATCTGAGATCGAGTGTAGGTCAAATATCAGATACAAATCCGCCAATGAATGGTCGTCAACGGTCATCTTCGCGATGTTGCTGTAGATTTGTACTGATATTGCCTGGTATGGTGTAATACATGGGCCTATTGCTCGGGAAGCTAGTGATATTGAAAGTGAGTGTTATAGAATTTGCTGTCAGGTTCAATTGTATATTTAGTGAAATCACCTGTTCCGTCATCATGCTCTGATGCGGAGTTTAGCACCCCGCCGCAAGAACCTATGAGAAACGGAAGCCTTGGTACCCAGTCTTTGCTATTGCAAGCATCTGAACCCACTACTGCTGAGCCTACTACTGCTGATTCTGAGTCACAGGTATAACTAACGAAAGTTCGTATAATAAGTTTATTATCGTACACAATACTGTACGTGCCGTTATTTGTAGTTACAACGTTTTTATTGCTTTTATTAACGGGAAATAAATACATTGAAATAATGTGGTCTGAGAGAGTTTTTATGAGACAATAACAATTTTCTAAAGGTAGCAGTTAGTCGCACAATGTTCTAAAAATGAAATCAACCGTTTTCTTTCTGAACACACTTTCGTTTTCTACCTGTTGAGTTTTGTGTCGGTTCCAAATGGAAAAGTACGGAATCAATCAACTCCTCGAACCAAGACATCGATTGCTTTGGAGAAGACAAGAGATAAAACTTAAGTGTTGACGAAATTATCTCGTATCTTTTGAAATTAACCACATGTAGCTTATATTGGGATTAAATTGTAAACTCATACCTCCAAAATTGGAAAACAAACTCGTTCTATGCTGAATGGTAGCAAGAATTAAAAGTTAAGCGGAAGTATGACTGCCGAAAAGTTTTTAATTCGATTTAACTATTTTTGTTTTTTTCTGTGTGACTTTCGACGGCTCAGAAAAAAACTTCTACTCCCCTTTCTCTGACACTGACCACATATCAGTCTTAGATCTGCCCATGTAATAAATGTCTTGGTTTTAACGATGAAGTAGGTGTGTAGATAGACTAGCTAGCGCAATTAAATCTACTTCTTTTGCAATTAGTCCTGTGGCGTAATGGTTTAAATGGATTAAAAAATCAAAATCAAATCTTCATTATACTCGCCGTATTACGCCGAAGCGTGTAACGAGTTGCGGGGCCCATCTCCGCGGCTTAGCGCCTGGACAACACAGCTCCGAAGAAACGTCGCAACGGCGGCGAGTCATTGGCGACACTGTGTCGATTTGACCGGCCCGGGAATCGAATCCCAGACCTACCGCACCGATAGCGTGCGCTTAGCAACTGAGCTAACGGCCGGTTAGCATTTTTTTAATCTTTAGCTACATATTTTGTGAAATGTGAAAGCGTAACGAAATTGCATCTCGAATTAATTTTTTAGCCGCGGCTTGTGCTAACATAAACATCTTTTAATAATGTTTGACAGGACTCTTTACTAATATCTAGCAAGTTTTGTGATTTTTGAATTTCATACCGCTTAGTATTCGTGAGCTTTTGTCATATTTTCATTTTTTAACAGAATCAAGACACGCATTCACTTCTTATGGGGTTGAATTCTCAGCAATTTCGAACTCAGATAATAATCAGCTCGAAAGAAACTGAAAAAAGTGCGACTGACTCCCCCCGTCAACAAAATAATCAAAGTCTTATTAATCAGAATGATATCGCAGTTCAAGTAGGCGAACCCCAGGTGCAACCGAGCCTTACTGGTGCTCCTGGGCCTCAATATTGTCCAAGCCCTTCAAAATTAAAAGATTTTGGGTTGCAAGTTGGTCCTCCACAAATTGAAGTGCCTTTATGCAGTAGCACACCTGCTAACTATGAGTCAAACGGCCTTGATTCGGCCATGACCAATTCGAACGAAATATCACCAAACGAGATGCGCTGCACCCAGAAATCTGCTACTGGTAAGTTTGTCGTAATGTGAAATATTCAAGTAATTTTGCAAGAAGCTATAGCATCCTAATATGAGCTAGTGTTGTGTGTGACGGTGCTATATTTGCTTACCAACGCTTGAACCACTTTTTGCGATTGTAATTTCGATGTGGATACGTACTAGCGTCGATCAGCGTAGCTTATTCGTCATTGCAATCAGAAAATTATGCAACAAGTTTGTTGCTTGAAAATTCATTGCGGACGTTTTCTTTAGGATGCCTTTATATTGAAATAGAGGTACCTAAAAGAGTTTGATCCGGTGTTAAAAGATATTTCTATGAACCCAGTATTCGATTTGGTAATTTCACGGAAAACGATTTTTTCGGAGATGAAGCAAATTTGCCGAAACTCGTATTGTTTTGGACCAAGTTGAAGTAGTAGTGGCCTCGAATACGTGTTATTGCCTAGTACATGGTGCAGTACTTTACGGTGGTCTTAAGATGATGTCGGTTTTTATTTTCTGTTTCAGTTGTTTCTCAAGAATGCTTGTGCTATCAGCTAAACAGCATATCCGAAATTATCAAAGCCGGTGTACCGTTACAAGAATCTAGATTGTTCCGCGTCAGAGCCAAAGTTTTTCGCTGTAGCGATTTGGAAAGCATTGTCTGCCACTACTGCCCAATTACTAACATCAGGTGGCGAAGCTGTTTTGAAGTCTACTAATCACCTTAAACATATCTTATGAAAAGTTTTGTTTTACAGTAGAAATCCAATAATATTGCTTGTAAATTGTCCGCTGATTATTATTTTTTAAATATTAATTACAATTTCAGGTTGACTTATCGACAGAAAACTGAATGCAATAGTCATGGTTTTGTTGGGCATGCAACACGTTTTTCAAAATTAAAAAAATCAGATACACAGCATGCATGAAATAGTTAGGCAACCGAGTTTGTGATAAGCTTTGACTCAGGCAGTTTACGATTGGATATACGGGACAACGGGGCATGCAGGACTTGCATGCTCTTGTTAAACCATTCCGTACACTTACGTTATTTTGAAATTTAGGTTTTCTTGTTGGTCTACCCAATATTCGAGTAAACTTTTTATTTTGACAAAAAGGAGTAAAGGAAGGAGTTGTTTGGGTCAATTACTCGAGTTTTTTGATATGACATACCTGAAATGTAGCTGAGCGACAAAGTGACAGTATTTATGATGGGTTACTGCATTCTATTTTGCATAGATTACCGGCCAAAAATGATGGAAAGAAAATAGAGCTGCCAGATGATATTTTTCAATATTTTTCGTCATGGCGTCGTAATTATTTAAGTGAAGTTGCGTCATCTAGCGGTGAAAGTACTGACTCCTTGTCGGTAATCAGCACACAGTGGCCTGTGGTAACTGGCAGCGGAAGTGAAGGGTAAGCACATGCATTGTTAGTGTTCTTAGCTAAGAAAGTAACATCTTTCGCCCGTTTCTACCATAACGTGCCACAGCGGCATATTTCGGTTTGTTCAGTCGTGGAGCACTTCGATATCTGTGCGGAAGGTCTAAGTCATGTCGGAAACAGTGTTGCCAACGGCTCGCGACCACTGCGACGATTCTTCGAAGCTTTGTTGCCCAGACGTTAAGCCGTGAAGAAGATGGGGCCCGCTCGTCATTACACGTTTCGGCGTAATTAGGCGAGTTCAATGAAAATTCGATTTTTCTGTTCGGTGCCTTATTGTAAAATACATAGTGAATGCACTTTACGGACAAATTAGCGCCTTTTTCATTTCTAAGACAAAATGACAACCAAAAAAGTTGAACCGTAACTACACTTCTTCAGCCCTTAAAATAACATTGCTATAAGAAATGATTTTGTTGAAAGGTTATGTAACGGTTTGTACCAAGGCTCCGAAACAAGCCGTTGAAATCACTCTTTATTGCAAATGTAGATTATAGATGTTTAATAAAAAGGTTTAAAAAACATTGTTTTGTTCAGAGATCACGTTGATGTTGATATAGAAAGTTATGAATGTGTTAAAGATGGAAGCAAATGGGAAACTCTTAAATTTAAATCGAATATCTCAAGAAAACGAAAATTTAACAGACGAAGATTCAATATTTTGTACCGCGAGGTATTTGGCATAATTATTAATTATTCATATAAAAGATGCAATTCTATTTGAATAAGACTCCCAGATGATCGCGCAAGCGTGAAACGTACCGTTGGAGTTTAAATAAATGCTACCAATTCATTGAATTGCGTTTTGCTCCAGTCGACAAGATTATTGGGCACTTTTGTTTGGTTATACTAGTGAACTTGGCATTTCTTACGATTTTTGATCACAATATTTTATTATATGCTGTTAATTTTTGCAAATAGTTGAACTGAGGTTTGTAACAAAACTTTGAATTATAAATTTGATAGTGCACTTAATGACCTTGCTCCTTGAGTCAGCATCCATCATATGCCAAGTTCCAGCCAAGAATCGTACCCATCACGAACGATCTTCAAGCTACGTACGGTACCGCAATAAATCTTACAAAATTGTTGTTAATAGACTTAGATAAGGCTAGCTTGTAGACTCGTGTATTTGATGACAGTGCTCTCCTGTTGGTTGAATTAGGCTTCAAAGTTATTTAAAAAGTCGCCTCACCTACTAGTAGAAAAGTTCTTTCGCCAGCTCGCGATGGTATATTGCAACATCAGCCCCGTTCTATACCAAAATCACCACTGTGAGGTTTAGCTTTTTCTTTGGACTTGCTTAGCCTACCTACAAACGTCTGCTTTTCCATAATCTATTAATCTCGCTTGTAATTTAGGACGAAGAATGTTCAATTAACCTGAAAGCAGCTGGAAAAAATTTCCAGCGAGTGGTTCGCGTCTGCTCAAAGGATGCTCTTATATCCCAAAATATTCCAGCTGCGGTCTATCAAGATAGGATTTTTTACTATTGGTATGAACTTAAATTCTGTCGCACAGGGTATTCCAAAAGTCTTGGGCACGTGTGAAGTCTCCATGTCTCCTTAACTATGAATGGTAGAAGATAGAAATTGTGCCATTTTAAAGCTAATTACGTTAAGTTTTTTGCAAGGCTATTGATTAAGTTTTTTGTAAGTTTTTGTGTCCTTAATAGTTTCCGAGATATTCAATGTCAAAATGTACCCAAGGCTTTTGACACACCCTGTATAAATATTCAGTGGAACTAGTTTAATGCAGGAGCTTTCTTTGGGTACTCTGCTCCGAACTTAAGCACACAATCATGATTAATTTTGGCAAATTAGGCGTGAAAATTTTACTGTTTAGGCCGGGTCGGTTTTGCATGTCATTTGCTATTTATGAACAATTCTGAACTTGCATTGTTGTAAGTTTGAATTAAGTTGTTATCTCTTATTGAAATTTAGCTTGACGAAGTTTCAAGCCTAGAACATCCGGTTGGCATAGCAGTTAAAAGGATCGCTGTCGGCGTAGTAGGTGTGGGGTTTGATTCCCGGGCCGGTGAGGTTGAACACAGTGTCGCCGCCGCTGCGACGCTTCTTCGTAGCTCTATTGCTTAATCGTTTAGTCGCGGAGATGGGCCCCGCCACTCGTTACACGCTTCAGCGTAATACCTCGAGTATAATGAAGGTCCAATTTTTTTAATGTGGTTTCATAGCTGCATGTTTAAAGGTAGATCTAACAATTTTAAAGGTAGATCTAACAATTCGTTAAGTTGCTTTTTTTTAGTACCCCTGCTTGTGTTGACACTGCTTCCATACCCAGTCTTGAACAAGAAGCTCATGCTTTTGCGTTTGATCCCAAGAAACCACGTTGGGCTCTGGGCTGTCCTCTTATGCCAATTCGGTTCCATTTAAAAATGCAGTTAGAAGATCAAAGTGACGTGCTTGAAGTGACATTAAAAGACCAACACGCGGTAAGGCCTGAAGTGGAGTTGGCCATTTGGTTAGCACATGCTGGAGTTGGCTTCGCGGTTTTGATGCTCGACTAGATTATCTTCCATACTTCATGTAAACTTGAGCTACAATTTTGTGTGGTTTAAAACAGGTCATCATGCGGTAAGTACGGAAATCGTAATCTGCAGACATGTTGCGGCGAAAAAATTGTTGGATTTCGAAAATGGTCAATTTAGTGCCCACCGCTGTGGATAAAATATTGTTTTTACTCAGCATAGAGCTAACATTTTCTTGCTAAATCAAATTTTATACCTTACTCAAGATGAAAGTAGCTAATCAATTTTATTGTTGTTTCAGTGTGGTATCGATATTGTTCGTTTTTTCTTCTGCATATTTTTATTTAGGCTTTCATTGCGTTTACGTTATTTTTAAAGGCAAATTGTTCCTAAAGTTGTTGTGTAAAATGACCTACTAAATGGCAAACTAAACTAGTTCAAAGTCGTTCTTCTCTACCACAAAATAAAAAATGCAAATCAGAATTTAATATTCCTGCGTCAATAAAATGAGGGCGAAATAACGTAAATCTCGTGACACATTTAAACATTAGTCAGCTGTAGTTCATGTTTCATCAATGATGGGATTTCGACGGGTTTGGTGAGTAGTTTAGCTTGCTGTTTCAAATCATGGTGGTATTGTAATTATGGCGTTGTCAGTAGCACTCCAAGCGTATGATACGCTGCTGTAGTGCTGCGCGTGGGAGGTTTTGCATTCGCAACATTTTGACTATTTGGAAGAGCTGTTGCAGATAGTGTTGTTTATTGAAGGAACGTTTTCGAAGTTAAAGCTTATGCTTATGTATCTTTTAAGGTTTGGGTTTAACGGTGGAAAGTTTTAGATCAAAGAAACCAGATCGTTTGAAACCGCAAGACTGAAGGAAGGCAGTTGTTTGATTTAAACCTTACGACCAATGATAACAGTTGAATTTACATTAAGATCTATGTTTCTTAGGTGGATTTTTTCAACCAAATCACTCCTGAAGAGTATCTTTTGAACACTAACGGATGCCGATCTTCGATATCAGAACTCATGAATAATTTAGTGAATAATGACGAGGATGACTTATGGGCTGAAATGGTGATTGAAAAAAGGTCAAGGAAGCCCTTACCTGGAAATTACGAGCCTGTATTATTATATGAAGTTGTTAAGACAACACTTGTGACATAAAATGTACATTTTATCTCATTGTAAAGATTTTGAACCCAATGTAGAAGCGATAAAATAGTGCGAACTTTGCACTCCATGATCTAAAGCATTAGATCATGCTTGCAGCTGTTGACGTTTTCAGAAGAGGGGCGGTAGCAGCTCTTGACCACGCAGAAATTTTTCGTGCAAAAACACACGCTTCTAATAATAATCATCACCGACACCGAGTTATATATCTTCGTATATTTTATTTCTAAACTGGTTTGCTGGTAAAGTATTGTAAGTTTGGCCAATCTAGTATGGGAGTTCGATGTGTTGTACCTAAAGTTTCTAATTTTGGAGCACAAGAAAGTGTTCCAAATCTCTCAAGTTCATTTTTAGCATTTGCCGAGAAGGTTTCCGAAATTTGTAGTTCTGTGTTGCGGCGGATTAAATCTGGCTCAAAGCGAATTGTGACAGTCTCCTGATTTGAATCTGCATCTCTGCAAAATAAATTACTTAAAACCTGCTATTTTTGCTATTGTAGTTATTTTTTCTCAGACTTCGTTGTAATGTAAGTACGTGTCGTGTTGCTACAGTTGTTTTGAATTTTTTAGGCATGTTGCAAATGTTTTGGACTACGTAGTTTATAAAGTATCGTATCATTACTCTGTGATTGGCCATTTTTGTCAAAACGGTTTTGCTATTTATGATCCTATTCGGTATACTGAGAATTTTTTCGATGTTGCGTTGTTATATGGATCAAGAATTGGTTGTGCTCTTAGCCTTGCTTGCGATTATGTTCTGTGGTTAAACTGCAGCCTTTATTCTTTAACTTTTAACCAAAATTTGTGTGCTTACAAAAGAGGGCAAAGTGTATGACAGCAGTTTTGTAACGTAAGTTTGTTACAAGCTGAAAACGCTAAAAATGATATACTAGTTGCTTGTGCGTTGGGTAAAATTTAGTGCATAAATTGTAATCTTTGCCGTTCCCTTTCAATTGCTTGTCTGTGGTTGTTGCCATATATTTCACCCTGTGTAATGTGTGTATGTGCCTCTACATAATTGGTGATGTTTTGTGACGTAATGTTTACGCAACGTGGCTACTATACACGGTGGCTTTATTCTTATCGCTGACATTAATGTACGTGGATAATTTTGCTGCTACATTGTCAGTTACACAAAAACTGCTAATCGTGTTTACGTATTCAATCATGCCATGTATGTAACTGAGGTGCTTTGATTTCGAAGCGCGACTATTTGACTTGGGACAGTGGACGTTGAGACACCTAACCCCGGCTCTAACCGCAATCTAAACCTAATCCTACCGAAAACCTTAACCAAAATCGTGAAACTGTGTCATTAGGCTTTGTCGGTTTTGCCGAAAAAATTATGGTTTGTTGATTTTATTTATGAACAGGTCTAACGCATTCACTTCACTGTTTATTTGTGCTTTTCTTATCGCTTTTTATATTCTTTTCCAGATTTCTGTTTATATTTTGTAATTTAAATTACTGTCATAGTGTAAATGTTACACATAGAATTTTCTGGAAATAAGCTCGCCTATTACCCGGGCGAAAATGTTACCGGTTTTATGGTAGTTACTAATACTAAAGAAATAAAAGCAGACGGTGAGTAAAAATGACAAGCTGTCGATTCGGAATAACACATTAAGCTGTTGATGCTGTTTACTTCCTCGATTTGAGTGAGTGTTGTATTTGGAAAAATGTAGAAATTTATTTCTTGCTAAAAAGGTGTAATGTTTCAAAGATAACCGCCTAATTTGCTGATTACATAATCATACCGTGCAGGTGACAGATCCTACGTAATGGGTTCGATTCGCGGCTGGAGCCGATCTCATTTGACATATGTAACGAGTGGCTGCTGACTCGAAGAGCGCAAGCTCACTTCGCAGTCTTCCTCAATTACTGTTGAATTTTCAGCTCAATATAATTTGAAAGTTAACCTCATTTTTTTTATAACCCTGCTTGTTTGAAGACAATGAAAAATTTTTTATCGATTATCACCATTATCCAGGCAAGCATTCCAGTTTAACAAAGTTACAAATCACTGATAGTACTATCGGCATCATTTCATTGGATGTAGGAAAACTGCGCAACGCCTTTTCATTGCGAAAAATTAGTACGTTTTCAAATCTGGGCTTGGGCAGATTGGAAATAATGACTATTAGAAAGTTGATTACAATGTTCAGGTCTTAGCAATTCCCAAATCTTCGTAAAAAATAAAATCTTTATTATACTCGCGGTATTGTGCTGAAACGTGTAACGTGTGTCGGGACTAGTGTTTCCTCCCGGGAAGTCGGGACGGGAAATTTGGGTTTTTAAATTTACCGTTTTCCGGGAAATTAATGTAGAAATCTCGGGAAATTTTTTGTACATCAGTAAAAATTTCAGGGGTATTAATATCCATCATTCCCGCGTAAAAAATAAGTTGGTACAAATCTAAAATTTTTTTTCGCTTACCAAAAATTGCGACTTCAGTCCACAGCTATTCGCCTGATGAGTTTCTCGTGCATTGAACTATTGGTGGCCACGTTGGTTAATGTCGCCAGCGGTTGAAACGTCATGACAATGGCGGTCAAAAACAATTAGACCGGCTCGCTTCGCCTCACTGGGCTCAACCTACTTTTATAGGAGATTCTTGTGCCTTTCTGTTTCTATACGTTCATGCCTATGAAACGAAACATGAGCTTAGCGGGTTTTCGATTATCCCGGGCAGTTTTTGGCCTTTGTTACGTAATTTTGGTCTTGGTTGATAGTTAACACTATGGTTGTTAAAATAATGGTCTTTGGCTTCGTTGATTGCTTCCCAAGTTGCTGTAATTTGTTAAACTTTATTCACGAGTTTCTATGGCGCTTCGTAGATAATTTTGACTTCGGTTTCTACAGTTAACTAAATTTCCTTTTTTAAGCGACGTATTGTTGGCCTTGTTTGATAGTTAATACTACGGTTGAAAATTAAAATAGTGTGTTCTTTGGCTTCGTTTTTTGCTTCCCAAATTATTTTGTTGAACTTAATTCACGAGTTTGTATGGCGCTTTGTAGATAATTTCGGATTATTCGACTTCGATTTCCGCAGTTAACTAAATTTGCTTTTTACGCGCGCATGATATGGCTACAGTAATTGTGTGGTTTAAAACTAACCCACGAGCGCTTTTTGCTTCGCCGTGCTTCTGCGGTTTACGAAATCTTGGAGTTTGCAATCAAGTTTTGGACCTCGAGCGCTTTCTGTCTTGCCGCGCCCTTCTGATCAGCAAGCTGTATATAAACTTCGATTTTTGTTAGTTTAGTTGTGCACCTGATGAGTCTGGAAGGACGAAAGAAATGATAACCATGATCAGCAAGCTGTATATAAGCTTCGATTTTTGTTGGTTTAGTTGTGCACCTGATGAGTCTGGAAGGACGAAAAAAATGATAACCGGTTACCCTTTTTCGTGCACTAAGCGTTAGTGTACACCCGGCCCATGTCGTGCTTGCATTGCTCGGTGTCGCAAACAATCACTATGTTTTTCAGATATCGCAAAATTTTTTTGACGAAATGCTTGTCGGATCAAATTTTTTCAATTTGTCGAAAAAATTAAAAAATGCAAACTTAAGTTTGTCAAAGCATTATAACAAAATGCTAAAAATTTAATATGAAATGCTGAAAATCAAACAAAATGGCAAAATGATCAAGCTCGAGAAAAATTCCTGGGAAATTCGGAGGATTTTTGGGATCCTGGAGGATTTTTGGGATCCTGGGGATTCCCGGGATTTTTGGGATCCTGGGGATTCCCGGGATTTTTTTTTTGAAAATTTCCCGTTTCCCGGAAGTCGAAAATCCGGGAAAAAGGGAAATCCTAGTTGGGGCTCATTTCCGCAGCTTAGCGCTTGGGCAACCCTGGAAACGTCGCAGCGATGGCGAACCGTTAGCGATACTGTGCCGATTTGACCAGTGTGGTAATCGAACCCCATACCTCCCGTGCCGATAGCACATGGTTGACAGCTGAGCTAACCGAAATTAAAACCACCTTTCAATCGTCTACACACGCTTGTGATGGGCGTAAAGTTGATTTTTGTTATCTTGCTTTTTTGTAGAAATTCGAGCCAACTTCAAAGGAAAATCACACACGGGGTGGTATAATCATCTTCGAAGAGCATATTATCGCCAGAATGAAGTTTATGCGGATGACACTACTGTGCTCTGGACTAAAAGTATGGTCGCTTTTGATTGTCAAGAAAAAAATCGAATCTTTATTATACTTCGTTATTACGTCGAAGCGTGAAACCAGTGGCGCGGCCCATTTCCGCGGCTTAGCGCTTAGGCAACACAGATCCGAAGAAACGTCGCAGCGTTGGCGGCACTGTGTCCAATTTGATCGAACCAGGGTTCTAACCTCAGACCTCCCGCACCGATAGCAGCGTCTTCAAAGCTGAGCTGACCACCAGTCGCTTTTTTCACTTTTTTCCGCAGCAGGCTTGTAATATTTCCGTATCGAAAAAATTTGCTCTTTGTCCAACTAGCATAGTTGTTAGATTGTAATTGTAAGATCACTATCTTAAAGACTTGGGCTCAATTCCCACCCAGGTCTGGTAGTTGCGTTCTTAAGTATGGTTCGAACCGATAACTCGTTCAGTGGCCGACTGAATTAGCAAATGATCCAACCAATGTAATTTAGAAACTGCGTTGCGAGACTGGATTCGTTCTGTGTGTAACACCTTGTTTTTGTTAATATTTAGGCTGAAAGATAAATTAATCAAATTGACGGCAGTCGTTTTCAGCATAGCGTGCTTGCAGGCTGCATTTTTGCACAGTTTAGATGCATTTTTCTTATTTTGTGCCAAGTTCACATAAAATAGAGCCATAAGCTGAAATGTTTTTTGTTCAGATTGTGGAAGATTAATAGTTTTTGTTGGAATGTTTTTTGTTTTGGTTGTTGAAGGTTTGTTTTTGGCAATTAGCAAGTTTTCCGTCTTTTATGTGCTTTACACTCGTAACTCCTGATGCTTTGAAATCAAACTATTTATAGCGGGATAATCACCGTCATAAACTTGCTTTAGATCAATTAGTCGTTGGTCCACGACTGTCTGTCGGAACGCACAGGTTTCCATTTTCTTTCCAAATTCCTGAAAACGCTCCTTGCAGTTTTGAAGGTTGGTGCATTGGAATATGATTTGTCTTTGGTGGTTAAATACATATATGTCAATTTTCGAAGCTAATCGTGGAATTTTATGTAGCAAATAGTCAATAGTCATTGTGTTAAAAAATCAAATCATTGTATTTGCCGTGTTACGCCGAGTAGTGTAGCACGTGGCCCGGTCCATGCCCGCGACTTAGTGCCTGGACAACACAGCTTCGAACTCCAAAGAAACGTTGCAGCGATGGCCGGCCGTTGGCGACACTGTGTCCGGTTTGACCTGCCCGAGTGTCGAGTCCTAGCTCTCGCGCCAATGGCTAGGCCGTTGCTTGCTCTTTCGCTTTACGGCGGGTTATAGTAGTATAATACAGTTACTTCGTAATTTTCGAATTTACTCCCTTGGAACTGTTTGAATAATGGCTTAATGTTGGTTCATCTCGTTTAACACGAGTAATAAAGACAATACTATGTGAAAATACTCGTCTTTCCAGGTTCTCAGTCTTGTAGTAAAAATCTTGGTCCAGTATTCTCGTTTTTCATGCGGTCAAAATTTAGTTGAAGTTTTGTTTGTCAAAGTAGCAATTTTACGACAATATAGCCTACCAATCACGCCAAGCGCAAGCTCGGCAAAAACGTAAAATTAGAACAGTATATGTCTTGCATTTGACTGAGTCACATTTTTATTTCGTTTTTTCGCAGGCGGGCGTGGTTGGGTCAGGTATTCTGTTAGTTTAACTGTTGCTGTTCCTAGATGGTTCGACAAAGTTGAAAAAGTTGTTATCACGGTGCTGCCCAAATTCGATTTGAATCGAGACATGAGAGCGAAAGTAAGTCAAGTTTCACGTGAAAAGACGATATATGGTTATAACGCGAAGAAGGTGCTGAGTTTGCTGGAGCTGAGAAAAAGTCAAACATCTTCTGTTGGCTAATAATTTTATCTGATTATAATCAGATCAAACTTTTCAGATAGTCGAAAGGTTAGAACGACTGCCTCTGGAACAGTCGGTTTGTGGTTTTATTCCAAGTCTGGTCAAACCAATGACTGTAAAATATGTATTCACAGCTTTTCAGCTTGACGCTCAGTGTAAGAAAGACAGCATGGAGAACAACTCGGCTAGTTTTCTTGTGCTTTTTGTGTTTTAAACCTTTATTTCTGGTAGTGACGTTACTGTGAAAACGGTAGGTTATTTCTTTAAGACTTTTTCCAATATATTTGATGTCTTTAACTCTAGCTTCACTTACTAGAATCGCGCTGAGGCTGAAGTTAAAAAATCTGTTGGCATGTCAAGTTCAAAGTTCATCACGGTTCACGCTATCTGTAATAAAGGAGGTTATACTCCTGGTGAAGATATTGAAATGACTCTAAATATCACCAATAATTCCGATAAAGACATTTCATCAGTTTCAGTCAACTTGGAGCAGGTCAGTTTAAAATCGCTCATTAACAGCAGTTAAAACTTGAAATTTGCTGTCGTTGTTTTTGCATTAGTGCTGTTCTAGAGTAATGAATCAAAGGTGTGATGTAGCATTAAAAAGCACGTAATCAATTTCTAAAACGATCTAGACCTTACCTATGCTGTAGTCATATTTTTTGGTATTTACTAGGCTTACACCAGACCTATTTTTTACGAAATGTGTGATCTACTTTTGAGGCATTTGGCTATTGGGTTGAGAGGTCTGAAGCTCGATTCCCGGGCCGGTCAAATCGGACACAGTGCCGCCAACGGCTCGCCTCCGCTGCGACGTTTCGCAGCTGTGTTGTCTAGGCGCTAAGCCACGGAGATAGGCTCTACTACTCGTTGCTCTGTTCGGCAGAATAGCACGAGAAATATTGAAGACCAGATTTGATTTAGTTAGTTTTGTTTGCATGCCGATATCGTACGCTGTGAGGGTAGACAGGAACATTCCTAGCTTTGTTTCGGCGTGCATGGTTATGTTTTGATCGTTTTGGCAAACCTTTTACGTTCTGTTGCAGAAAATTACGTTTTACGGACGTCGTTGCGATGGTTGTGACAATAGCATCAGAGTGTGGAAAAGAAGTGCTGCTAAAATTGACGAAGCGCTCGAAGTAAAAAGTATGTTGTAGTTGTGCAATTTTGAATTGAAACAGACAGTTTGCTCAGATGCCAAGACATTGCTATCGATGGGGGAGATCTGGGGTTCGATTCCCGGGTCGGTCAAATTGGATGCAGTGTCTCCAACGGCTCGCTACCGCTGCGATGTTAGTTAGGAGTTGTGTTGCCCTGACGCTGAGCACGGAGTTGGACCTCGCCACTCGTTACACGCTTCGGTGCAATGACACAAGTATAATGAAGATTTGATTTTTTGATTTTGAATTGAGAAAGAACTGTCATCGTCAATTTAAGGTTCAGTGGAAGCTATGATTAAAGAAGTAATTGTCCGAATTTCCAGATGATGGACGCTATATACGATTTTATGAAAACGAATATGCTGAGAAAAATTAAATTCTTCAAAACACTTTGGTATGGAAGTGATTTCGTTACGAAACACGATCTTCAAAGACACAACAGCAAAATTTTGCTTAGAATTAAGATGAAACGTTGCAACCATACGCGTCTTTCAAGCGATGATTTTTTGAGGCCAGCTTCGGATAACTTTGGGTGTCATCAAATGATGATGATGTTTTTGCAGCAAGAAAATTTTTGAAACTTTTTCTACTGCAGGTAATCGACTTCGGGTTTGGCAACAGAAATTGAGAGTGCCTACTCTCCCACCTTCTGGCCTACCTGGATGCCGTATAATTGACATGGAATATCGCCTGCAAGCAAGTTTTATTTGAAATGAAATTTGTATATTGCATTTGAGCTAAATTCTTGTATAAACTACATGCTACCTTAGCAAACGATGCGAGTGGGAGTTAATTAGCAATTTACTCCAAAGACTACAGCCGAAAAACAACCAAAATACTTGCGTGGTTTTTTAGCGTTGACAATGGCACCGCAAGTGAGCCAAAATGTCCGCCCAAGTGTGTCTAGTTATGTTTTGACTGTAGTATTTATGGTTATTTTGTTACTCGTCTTACAAGTTTTTTTAAAATCCAATGTTTTTTATGGTTGTTGTTAATGTTGAATGGTTATATTGGTTTTGTAAATTTAACTTACTATTAGTAGCAAATACCGTAGAGCGAGACAGCGCTGTTTCTGGCTATTAGCCTTCATCAGCCGCCTTCAGGTAAGAAACATTCATCTTCCAGGACGAATGATCTTGCCAGGATCACTCATCCCTTCGAATAAATATTTCTTAAAGAATTTAACCTTTGTGGTACGCATATCCACTCGTGTGGCTACGTCACCATTCCAGTCAAACTCTTTACGTGGCCAGGGTGAAGAGCAAACAACTAAAGAGCAGCGTCCTTCCTGGCCTACCGGACGGGAAGTCATGACGACTTCTTTAGTTGTTTGCTCTTCACCCTGGCCACGTAAAGAGTTTGACTGGAATGGTGACGTAGCCACACGAGTGGATATGCGTACCACAAAGGTTAAATTCTTTAAGAAATATTTATTCGAAGGGATGAGTGATCCTGGCAAGATCATTCGTCCTGGAAGATGAATGTTTCTTACCTGAGGGCGGCTGATGAAGGCTAATAGCCAGAAACAGCGCTGTCTCGCTCTACGGTACGAATTACTGGAGTGCTTTGCACTGTTGGTGATGGAGTGCTGTTATAGCCTCTGACCCAACAAGAGGAAGTCGTCATGACTTCCCGTCCGGTAGGCCAGGAAGGACGCTGCTCTTTAGTTATTAGTAGCAAATATGGCGCCACACCATTATTAACTTACTATTATACTGGTTTTTTAAATTTAACTTACTATTAGTAGCAAATATGGCGCCACACCATTATTAACTTACTATTATACTGGTTTTGTAAATTTAACTTACTATTAGTAGCAAACATGGCGCCACACTGTTATTAACTTACTATTATACTGGTTTTGTAAATTTAACTTACTATTAATAGCAAATATGGCGCCACACCATTATTAACTTACTATTATACTGGTTTTGTAAATTTAACTTACTATTAGTAGTAAATATGGCGCCACACCCGTAGTTGCGGACTTGAAGACCTTGCGGTCACTTCGCACTCACCCTGTCACTACCATACTTAAAATATACTTCTAGTTTCGCCTGCGTATGTGTAGTAGTATTCGCTGTGTGTAGTGACAAAAATAAATAAACTTGTAAACTTTTGTATTTTTAAAACACACCTAATTTTTTATTTCTGATTGTACTAATTGTTTCATTACCAGATAAAACTTTCTTGCGGGTTTTTAAGCAGCGTTGGCCTTAAATTTCCAATTCTCATTGGCACTGTACCATTGCAATCTACTGGTAAGTAGGGATGACTTTAAGAAGCTAAAGTATGTTTTCTTAATTAACAAAGAGAGTGTTTTACAAGACTGCGCTGTTTCGTTCACTAATAGTAAAGTTGGTAATGCTATTACGAAGACTAAGCAATGCGTCATTATCACCGGTCGATGCAGAACTTCCTTTCTTTAATAGAAGTCTCATTATGTGGAAAATCCAGCCTGGTATTGCTTAATTTGTCTTTGCAATATGGATTTATTCTGGTAGTTTTCGCAGGTAGCCTTATCAATACTGTAAAACTCCATTGACGACAAAGCTAAAATTTTCACTTGACTAATTTTAAAATTTGATGAACTGTGTGTTTCACCCGTAAGGTCATTAGAGGTATTTCTTCTGAGTTGGTAGTTCGGGTCTCTAGGAACCTCAGAGATCTCAAATGACAAATCTGGGTGTCCCCGTAAGGAATGCCAAACTGTGTTCAACATACACATTACACCTCCTTTTGCATGTTGCGCAGACAAAGGGCTCCTTGCCACTTTTTTTTTTGCACAGGCCCCAGAGGTCGAAAAGGCTGAGAACCACTGTTCTAAACATACCTTTAGTTGATGCTGGTGTGTTACAACTAATAAGTAGTTATAGTGGCTCGTTTTTTCAATCTACATTGAAGAATTACAGAACATTATGTGTATTTTTTGGTCTAGTTTGGTAACAGTATTACGGAATTTGAAAACTCTTTAGTTTTGACAAGCTAGTATCATAGATGCCTTACCAGTTAAAAAATATTTCTAATATTTCTTTTATTTTTTCAAGGTTTTGCGGACACTCCACCTTTGTTGGGAGAAAATCGTTTTATGTGAAAAATTATGCTGGAAATGATTTCGCCTTCAATTATGTTTTGTTTCTGAATTTTGCCTTTGAACTACATGGATGGTTCACGATATTGTTTCTTTAAGGCCGTTGCTTGCTTTTCAGTATGCCTTGCTACAGTTTATCAATCTATATTTCACCTAATTGGTAAAATACTTCTTTCTAACAGTCAATGTTTCGATCTGGTTAGGTCTCGTCAGGGAAGCTTGACGTATGAATTTTCAAACATCATAAACCCATTTTTACTGTAACTTGCTATAGTCTTGTGTATAATAATTTAGTCCTGTTTTACTTCCACACTAATTCGTTGTTTTTCGTGTAATATAGGGTGCTTTTAATCAGAATATGAGGGAAGGTTTTGTTTTTTTTGTTGGTGCAATATGTGTATCACAATTTTTGCAATGAAAATGTTGTAACTGTTGTCACATTTGTGATATTTTCTGTTTGTCATGCTGTACTAAACTATTATTACTGCCTCTTAAATGATCAAGGGCAGGTAAGGTATCTAATTTGTTCGTTTTTTGTGTTAAGATAAAAAAAAGTAGATTCTGTTGATGCTGAGCAGCATAAATAACAAGCATCATAAAACATTGCTTACGAAATTTTTCATAAATTGTTATGTTCCCATAGTGTTTTCCTATAAATTAAAACATTATATTAGATGATCGTAGCTTTGAAATTTGAATGTATTGAACTTGTGCAGTTGAACATAGACAGTATTCATCCGGCATAATTTATTGTAACAATTTTGAAGACAATATCTATTGTTGATTTGCAGCATATTTTTACTACATGTATTATGTATTGGCGTTATCAAGGTTGTGAACCGTTTGTTTAATGTTTATGAATAAAAAAATCAAATCAAATCTTCATTATACTCACGGTATTACGCCGAAGCGTGTAACAAGAGGCGGGGCCCATCTCCGCGGCTTAGCGCCTGGGCTACACAGCTCCGAAGGTACGTCGCAACGGTGGCGAGCCGTTGGCGACACTGTGCCGATTTGACCGACCCGGGATTTGTAGCACAGACCTCCCGCACCGATAGCGTTGCGCTAAGCAACAGAGCTAACGGCCGGTAGTTAATGAGTAATAAGTTATTTATTCTTGGGCAAACATCAACTGTAAAAAATCCTCTACTATGTAAATGCGATAAGTTTTTGTATGGCGTTCTGAACTGCGACATGAAAAGACGAATTTACTGTATGTACTTTTTGCAGAATTATTGTAATATACCTCGGAATACAATGAACATGAAACGAAGTAGTAGGAAAAGTAAAGCCACAGTAAATCTCAAAACTGGACGTTTCGACAACATATATTCCGCGGTCATCATAGCAGCGTATGCTAGTCAGTACAAAACCGTAGCTTACAGTTTTGTGCTGCCTTGCATATACTGCTAATGACGACAGCTAAATTTATGCTGTCAAAACTTCCAGTCTTGAGATTTACTGTGACTTTACTTTTCCTTCTTAAACTATTGTAATGTAGTTGTTAATATTCTGCATAAATTTGCAATCTGTAAGATGCGAGCAATTGTTTTTCTTGTTACATTATTTTTGTGTATATTATACAATTTGGGACGTTACTGCTGTGTAGGTTAATTATTTATTGTTTAATTTGTTAATTATGTTGTTAGTAGCCCTATTTTGTGATTGTTATAATTATTTTTTAGATATTGCAGTCAGATAGCTTAGTAAATATGGTTTCACTGCTTCGAGTAGAGTTTTTAAATGGCAAAGTTGTTTATGCTCCTGGTGAAGAAGTAAAAGGAAATGTCGTCGTTAGCTGCACTTCTAGTGTCGATGTAAATGGTGAGTGGTTCATCATTTTTTTCTCTTTTTATCCATAAAATAAAGGTTGTTTTAGATTTCAAATTATTGTCAACTGAAAGTTCAACAGAAAATGATGAAGATTGCGAATTGAGCTTGCATGTTTCGAGTCAGCAGCCACCCGGTATATATCGGGTGTCCCAGAAAAAAACGAACCACTTTTTGTTAAGTATTATTTTCTCGATGATTATAAACTCAAAATTATTAAAATTCTATACACAGTAATCCAAGCATATTTTTCACACTTTTACATATCTAAAAACTTGGTAGTAAATTATGCGAGCACTACGAAATTAATAAAGATGCTCCAAAACATTTTGTATCGGAGGAAATTTATGTGAGTAGTCGTTTAATAAGCGCTTTGTTGCTTGCGCTTTGTGACATCATAATTAAGTCTGTTGACATTTTTTCAGAATCTAGTTTCTTCATTTATTTGTAGGCTATCTAGAGTACGAGTTGTGAAAGGTTTATTGGAAAGATTTTAATATGGTTTAGAGTGAAAGTGATAAGTCTACCATCGAAAACTGCTTTCAGGAGAAACGATGGGGTGTAAGAAAAATTGTAAGGAATTTCCAAACAAGAAGTGGAGTCATGTCACTGTGAATAGACTTATAGCCAAAATCCGTCAAACAGGGTCAACTGCACGCAGAGATAAGCATGTATCGAGATAAATTATCGGCGATAATTTGTTACCGATTATCGTTATCGCTCAAAATAGTTTTGATTTATCGATTACCGATATCGCTTTTGTAATATATTTTGTTATCGCCGATGAATTATCGCGATGAACGAGTTTTTATGCCTACAATGTTCAAAACTTTAAAGTTAAGGAGTTGGCGCTATGAAAAGAATACACGGTGTCATTAAGTCTTGTTCAATAAAAAAAATCTCTTTTTTGTCACGACAGAGTCCGAAAACTGCTCTCTTTTCTTGAAAAATCTACCACAGCATTTTTGCAATTTACGTAGAAAAGAAACTTCGTCAAACACATTGAAAATTTACCGCAACATCGGAAAAATTTATCGGCGATAATTTATCGATTACCAATATCGCTTCAAGAAATTGAGATTTATCGATTATTATCCATATCGCCAAGTTTTTTTTTGAAGTTATCGATTATCGTTATCGCTTTAGTTCAGAAAGGTTTATCGTGCCCATCACTGACTGCACGTAAAGCTGGCAGTGGTAGACCCAAAAATGCATGCACAGAGGAAAACAAAAATCGTGTAGAAGAGCTAATTCAATCCCTGGAGAATAACCCAGGAAAAATTCAAATGAATTTTTCAGTGATCTGAAGCTAAAGCCTTTCGAAAGAATTCGAATATCGGGGAGAGACCATAAAGTTAAAGAAAGAAGAAAAACTCGTCGCATCTTGGATGATTGCTTTGTGGTCGCTGATGTAAGAATTATTTTTACAGATGAAAAAGACTTTACTTGGAAGACAGATAAAAATCACCAAAGTGATCGCGTTTATGGTCAACAGAAACGAGATATTCATCCATCTCGCCTTTATCATGAGAGCTTTAGATTTTCAAAAAAAAAGAGGCTTCAGCTGGAGTGTCTTGGGCAGGAAAAACAAACATTCATTTCACCGACACCAATAAAGCCAAAGTTAACAGTAAAAGTTACATCCTGTTATTGGATGATAATCATCTCTCGGATTGCAGACAACTTTATCCTGAGAGCAATTCTGTATTCCAGCAAGATGGGGCTCCTTCACACACAAGTAGAGAGACTCAAAGTCATCTGGAGGAGGTTACACCAGCATTCATAAAAAAAAAATGAATGGCCTCCGCAAAGTCCTGACTGCAACCCTATGGATTATACCATGTGGGACTCGTTGAAAAACAAAGTTTACCGAGAAGTCCGGGACAAATTAACCGAACGGGCGTTGATGAACAAGATAAAAATACCATGGGAGGAAATATCTTTAAAAGAAGTACGCAAGAGTATTTTTTCCAGGAAGAAACACCTTCGTTTAGTTGTGGAAGAAGGTGGAGGTCACATTAAGCATAGACTAAAATAAACCACTGTTTGCTCGTGATACTGATTTTTTGGAAACTTCATTTTTAATTAGTCAATACTCTCGGAATTTGCAACCAATTTTTAGATATTTTGCAAAAGTGTAAAAAATATACTTGGATTGCTGTGTAGGCCTACAGAATTTCAATAATTTTGAGCTAATAGTCACCGAGAAAATACTTAACAAAAAATAGTTCGTTTTTTTCTGGGACACCCGATATATGCAAAATGCGATCGGCTACAGCTGTGAATCGAACCCGTCACGTGGGATCTGTAGCAAGAGCGCGGTACCGCTTTACCATGCCGCTGACATTGTTACTATGCACTGCTACGATTCTAAGTTGCTAAAGAAGCCTGAGCTTTCCCATTCAGATATTGCTTCACTTTGCCTTGCTGTTAAATCCACAAAGCAGAGATGCAATGATCAACCATTTTGCTGGAAAGCAAGGTTTGCAACTGGGGCTCATTGCTTTAACCTGCTTATATGCAATCAGTGGTCTCCAATACGCGCTCTGTCCGCTTATTCCAATGCACGTCAAAAGCTCTTTTTGCTCAGATTCTATTAGAAAAATTGTATCTTAGTCTGGGAAATCTTTTACGTTACCCCTGTCCGAAAATTTCTGCGAATGTCCCCCTACCTACTTCCAATAACGGCCAGATTTTGTTTCCACTTTTTGACATTTTGTTGCAGTAAGTTTACTAAATATGTGAGGTCATTAATAAAGCGTTTGAAATATAAACGCATCAGAGCATTGAAGAAAACTGCATGGGCAAACCAATAATTTTTAAGTATATTTTTTTCAGAAATTAAGGCTCGTTTTCGCGGAAAAGGCTACACGGGCTGGTATGATTATGCTCGGAAAGTATACTTTGAAAAAAGTGAATACTACTATGACAACTCCGTTTCATTATGGACAAAAAGTACAGTTTATGTGATGTATTTACAATAATGTCGGAGAATTACTTCCATTTTTGTCTAGTTTTTCAGTTAAAAACTTAAAATGTGAAAAATTTAGGCACTGTTACTGCGGTAGTGCAGGTTTAGGTTCTTGCTTTTCCAGTTTCTTCTTTTTTTAAATATTTTACCGATTGTTCTGAATTCTTTCTGCGAATATAACTATCGTAAACGCAAAGCATCTTTTTTAAAGACACAGCAACGAAATGTAAGTCGGTTTAATGAACTTATGAATATAGACATTGCGGAATAGGCGCTACAAAACTATTGTGGATCAAAGTGGCTTACCAGTGGATGCTAAAACTGTTCTTCAAATTGCCAAATTTCGAAAAGAAGCTACATATATGAAAAATAAAACAGAACGTATTAATGGATCTGCATATGCGCTTTTGCGATAACGATTGAGGAACTACGTGAAACAGTCAAGAGAATAATATCCATCAGCATTTTTTGATATTTTCATTACTGCTACAAACTGATCATTTCCCAAGTAAGAAAACCTAGTATTTGTGTTACTGGATTTTCAATAGCAATGACTGGACGACATAACGAAAGAAAAAACTCCTCCTGTTTAATTGTGATCCATGATTAACATGTACAATATTTAGACGAGCCTTTGAGCGGATCTCGGCAATTAGGAGTCGGAACACATAGATTCCCGTTTTTTTTCCAAATTCCCGATAGCGCTCCATGCAGTTTTGAAGGTATGTTGAATGCTGATGTCGATAATACTAGTAGGCCTGCTTTGAATTTCAAAATAAAATCAACTTTTGATGTTTGGAAAGATCAATATAAGGATAAAGTTAACAAAATCTTTAAATATTTTATCGAGGTTTTGCGTAGCGCAGTATCACTATGGCCTCTCCACACTTTACCTGAGTTGCCGGTCGCCTGTTTATCATTCGAAGATGGTGGAATCCCGTTAGGTTCCCAACGACGAAACAGGTAATCTTGCCAGTTGTTTTCCTTATTGTCTCTTTAAACCCTGCATTGTAAATTGTAGCTGACGACCACTAAACACAAACTTCTTTTTCAGGCTGTGCCGGCTGGGTTAGATACACCATTCATTTAACTATTGATATACCTAATCGGTTAAATAAGGAGCAAAAATGTTTCATAACCGTGTTGCCCAAGGCAGATTTAAATCTTGATGAGAGAGCTAAAGTGAGTATGTTACCTGTTATTACTAAGTGTGGGGTTGTGATTTGTAGTATAATAAGACATTAAACCCTACTGTCCTCTTTGAAGTTTGATCTTATCTTGAAACTTGGGAACTGAAAAATATAGTTGCAGTTGCTGTGCAATCTTTTTCATGTATCAATTTTACTCCCCGAAAAATAAAATTTAACAGTCACAGAAAGATTATAGCGACTTTGGTGTTGATTTTCGTAGAAGGTTTAATGGTGCGCGAACCGATATGCGGCATCGCGTGACGATTTCAATGTTGGTAAAGATAGTAGAGTTTCGTGCGGTCGGTGAACAGGAAAAATGAAAAAGTTGTGCGAAAAGAGACTGTCTCGTACCACGCGTCGCATTGCCGTCTTTCGCGTATCGGTGAACGAACCTTGAAGTCAACGATGCGCCTTCGAGCACTTTGTTCAATTCTTGTCTCGTGTAATTTCTGCAACTGTGCATTAATTGTGCGTTTGCAACTTTCCAGAATCGTGCGGATTTTGAGTTAAAAGAAGGAGTTGGTTTTCTGAGTTCGAAATACATAACAATTCATGCGTTCCTTAATAAGGGTGGGTACGTCCCTGGTGAACCTATTGACGTCACACTGAAGTTTACAAATGACTCAGACAATGATATTTCCAACATAAAATTGGAATTAGAACAAGTAAATGCATCATTTCAAACTGAGGTTTTACTTCACAATGTAGTGAGCTTTTTGGTGCCTTGATTTTTAGAAATTACTTTATTGTAAGGTTGTAGAATGATATAGATGGTAGTTACAAAGGTGCTGTTTATAATTCGTTGCAAAAAAACATCATTACACTCACGATATTACGCCGAAGCGTGTAATAAGTGGCGGAGCCCACTCCGCGGCTTTGCGCCTAGGCAACACGGAAATGTCGCAGCGATGGCAAGCCGTTGGCGACATTGTGTCTGATTTGAGCGGCTCGGGAATCGAACCCCAGACTTCCTGCACCATGGCGATGCATTTCCGCAAAAAATAAGCTTATATCGGTTTGCTTGTTTGTCAGTAAGTTCGGTCGTATGCTTTCAAGATTTTTGTTAGTATTCTATTTAGAAGACCGGCCGTTAGCTGTGTTGCTTAGCGCTCGCTATCGGTGCGATAGGTCTGGGGTTCTAATCCTGGGCCGGTCAAATCGGCACAGTGTCGCCAACGACTCGCCACCGTTGCGAGGTTTCTTCGGAGCTGTGATGCCCAGGCGCTAAGCCGCGGAGATGGGCCCCGCAACTCGTTACACGCTTCGGCGTAATACCGCGAGTATAATGAAGATTTGATTTTTATTTAGAAAGCAAGTTACATCGGATATTGTGGCTACAAGCACAGGCGAGTGGATAAAAAGACTGCTGCTAAAATAGGAGAGTCGTTTGAAGTTAAAAGTAAGTTTTCTTGTCAGCTGGATAGTGGCAGCAATGAGCATTATTTTTTGTTAAACAATATACGCTGACTTGTTGAATGTAATTTCATGCTTAATTAGTCCTTGTTAATTTCTAAGCTTTTCTCCTATGTCTATTCCTACCGGTAAATTTGGGAATTAGTTTATTCTGAAACAGCCTGTATACACCTGAAAACTATTGCAATAATTACTGCTAATTTAATGAATTCTGAATTATCCTGCTTTGTAACTTATACCTTTGCATGATACTAAGCGCTTACAATTCTTAACCAACATCTTGCATATTTTTTATCCTAGGCAAAAGCCAAGGTACGTGGCATCAAAAATTGCGAGTTCCAAGCCTGCCCCCGTCCGACCTACCAGGATGCTCCATCATTGATTTACAATATCGATTGTTGGTAAGAATTAGATAGTATAATTTTTACACATGCATGGTGAACCGGTGGTCCGAAAATCTCGCCAGTGCCAGAAGAATTCTGTTGCAGTGTATTTACTTTCCATTTAGGGTACATCGTTTTTTTTAATTTGTTGTAGAGGCATGCATCTTCATGCATTTTTAATTCAGCAAACGGCAGCATTCACCGCAGAACCTGTACCCCGGTTCCAGCGTCGTCCGCTGTTCCTAATAAAAGAATAAAACATGTAAAACATCTTACAGCTTGTCGTTTTGCTTGTGCTTAACGTTTTCCTGACGTTCGGAATTGTTTCTGATTTTGCGGTTGTCATTTTCCTACTTCCAACTTTAGTGATTCAAATTTAACTGAGACCGAAGGAACGGTGAAAAACTAATGGGCTTGGTTGCTAGATCAATATCTAACATTTTATCGAAGTTACGGAAATGGTTTGGATAAGCTTCAAGCTTCATTTACTCATGATTACATAAATCATGAGGCTGTAAATCAACTACATGTTCCTTGATGCTGTTATATTTAGGTGAAAGTAAAATGTGGTAAATTGAGCAAGATTAGTTTCAAAATGCCTTTCGTAATTGGAACCATTCCTTTGAAGTCTGATTCTGCAGCTCAAGCAGGTAGAAAACTTAACAGTTTTTAAAAACTCTATGTCAGTTTAATTAGGCTTTGAGATAATTCGCTCTGCAAAAATTTGACTAATCCACTCACACAAAATATGCTTAGGCCTGCGGTAACTTTATTTCCGTGCAAAATGTTTATTGCGATATTTTTTTCAACTGTAATTAGGAAACTTTAAAACTTTTTCATTGTATCAGCGAAAGCTTATGTTTGGAGGTTGTTTTTTGTTCCACCATCTGTTCACTTCGCGCTAATCTGCGTATTGAGGCTCATCGATCAGGTGGCCTGTCGAATTGATTCGTAATCAAACACCAAGCCTATCGGTCCAGAGACATCGTCTGCCTCTGGACCAATAGGCTTTGATTCCGAGTCGCGTCAGTCCAATGGCTTTAAAATTGGCATTCACAGCTCCCCTGCTTGAGCCTCTACCACATTAAAAGAGACAGTACGGAAAATTAGCTGCCAAATTTACTTGTAAGTAAAGGCTCTTAAGGTGGTGGACACTGGAAAGGTGGCTTGTAACTCCAAAGAAAGTGAGCTATGGCGTCTCGGTCGCTTTCTGGTGATTGAAGAATAAAAATGTTACTGCTGACTAATGTGACGTTTGGGGTCTTGTTTTAGATCTTGCAGACGACCTGCCTTCTTACATGGAAAGTGTATTCGGAAAAGTTGACGGGGTCGAAAACGATAAAGAGGAGGTCATGGAGGGCAATCAATATAGCCCCATGTATCAGTATTATCAATGGGAAGATAAGTAATAGTGCCCCAGTATGAGACTACCGTAGAACGTACTTAATGCTTGCGCTGCTTTCAGCTTTAATGATGTTCACCGTGTGTGCATTTGCGTAGCAATTTTCAGTATCTGTATCACCGTAGCCGTAGCAATTTTCAGTATCTGTATCACCGTTGTCGTAGCAATTTTCAGTATCAGATTAAAGATTCAAATCAAAATCAAATCTTCACTATACTCGCGGTATTACGCCGAAGCGTGTAACGAGTGGCGGGGTCCATCTCCGCGGCTTGGCGCCAGGGCAACACAGCTCCGAAGGAACGTCGCAGCGGTGGCAAGCCGTTGGCGACACTGTGCTGATTTGACCGATCCGGGATTAGAACCCCAGATCTCCCGCACTGATAGCGTGTGCGCTAAGCAACTAAGCTAACGGCCGGTCAGATTGAAGATTGTGTTTTAAAAATAATTCTTGTGTACTTTAATTTATGTTATATGCAGTAATGAGTCGTTGGTGCCGTAAAATGCATATTAATACTTTTGTAGCACTTAATTTTTTGCACTTTTATGATTGTAATTTACACCTGCAAACCTGTGGTTGAGTTATGGTAGGCCTACTATTTTTAAATAGTAATCCGTACACGCTAAATCGCCAATCATTACGATCTTGTTTTGGGTTAAATTCAGGTCTGGTAAGTTCAAATGATGTTTCTTGCGTTTGCCGTGTCTGTTGATGGATAATTGATACAATATTACATAAATAGGCCTATGTACTGTTTTCGTCGGGAACTTAAATTGATCAGACCTATATTTCAGCCATTTTATGTATGAATAACACAATGTTACTGCTATGATTGATATAATCATGTTGACTCTACCGCTGATTGTAGAATTGTCAGTTTTGATGCGGAATAATATATTTTGAAATTGAAAAGTGTTGTTTGTATTTAAGCTTACAGCCGCTTCTAGCTATATGCACTTAAGCAGTTGGAGATTTGGAAGCAGAAAGAAATAGGCAAAGGGAATTTACGAACGAAAAGTTGGTGACAATCTGGCTAACATTAATGCAAAGTAATACATGGTCAGAGGCGCAAAAAATTGATTGTTGTTAAACAAGACTACAGTAGAATGAATTTAGAAAAAACGAGGAAATGGCGTAGTTGGAAAAGGTTCTCAAAATTGAGGTAGGCTAATAATCCTCCGAAATCATTTGCATTTGACTTTATGAAGCATAGCAGGCCTGCTTATTTAGTAGATCTATGTTGGGTTCACGCCCACTAACCACGACTTTATAAAAGTTAATCAATTTTCTCTTGCTGAAACACTTCTACTTTGTAGAGGAAATAAATTTGTGAAAAAAGTTTGCATGCTTACTCAGAACGAAAACGATACGGTTTTAAGCCAAAGTCTACAAGAGTCAAGTTCAAATTTCGATCGATTAATTGAATGTTTGTTTTGCCAATGGAAAGATCTGAAGCATTGCGCGCAGAACCAAAACCTAGCCAGTGTGGAAATTGTTTCCGTATAGTTGATTCTGGAAGTTCTCTGCAATAATTGAGCTTAGAGCGCTAAGGCATTTTCAAAAATTATGAATTGTGGTTACACCACCTTTGTGAAGGTTGTGAAGTTTTTATTTGTGAAGGCTGCAGTATATGCTTACCATCTTCGTCAATTTTTGATTTTATCTTCTGCCAAGACTATGCGGCTATGCAGGATGAATATCAAAGATTGAGTTGCAGTAAAAAATATTGCGATGCTGTTGTTGAAGCGACCATCCCTGAAGTTATATAATTTTTTTTACGTTTGACGATTCTACTGACGAAGAAAATTATAAACTGATTGCCACAACAATTTTGATTGTATATTGCTTCTTATTTCTTGTCGGATTTATCGAAAATGCCACTTTGCTTGCATTGACTTGCAAGTGAGTTTTTTTGGACTGTGAGCTAGCGTAGTGTAGAGCCAATCATGTTTTACCTTTGAATTTGAATTTTGATTGGGTTTAACCATTGGTTTAACAAAGGGCGCTACAGCAACTGTAAAGTGATATTTGTGGTGGTATTGCTTAAGTTTAGCAAAATAGTGGTCAGCCATACCAACCAGTTGGTCAATTGTTAAGACATTACTATCGGTCCGGGAGGTTTAGGGTTCGAACTCCTGGTCGGTCAAATTGGACGCAGTGTCGTCAATGGCTCGCCACCGTAGTGACGTTTCTTTGGAGCTGTGTTGCCCAGGCGCTATGCCGCGGAAATGGGTCCCGCCACTCGTAATAGGCCTACACGCTCTGACGTAGCCTACTACCGCGATTATGATGAAGATTTTTTGATTGTGATGTGAGGTCATGTTTACCTACCTTATGACAATAAGGCGTTGATTAGCTTTTGTAATCTTCGGTAAGAAATTTGGTGAGATAGGCCTACTACTATATTTATATTTTGTTAGAGTTGATGGCTTACGTCGAGCATAGATATACAAAATATAAAACAAATAGCGGCTCCGGAGTTTGCATAGACCCAGGAGTGTAACTAGTCAAGGGAGATAGCACTGCAACTCCACTTTGACGCAAGAAGACGTTATTTTTTTTAGATCAATCGCTTAGGGCAAATAAAACCAAGGGGTCTCATTGTCTAAATCCAGCCCTCACAGTTTGGTCTCTCCCTGAACTTTCGCTAGCTACGATCTGCATAGTCTTGCTAATTTGAAAACTTGACAATTAACAAGAACAATCAAACGTCATTTACTTTCGTTTAGGCGACCCAAGGCTTTTTCGTTTTTCACCCGTCGTATTCTCAGCAACATAGCCGGGGCACACCTATTTTAGTTAGTTAGTTAGTTGCATATTTATCCTCCTATCACGAGAAAGCGATCAAAGCGCTATACGAGCTCGCTTAGGAGTTGCCAGCCATCTGTCTACCACACCAAGATGAGGGAATCCCGCTACGTGCCTTTCCCAACGGCACAACAAGTAAACTTGCCGGCTTGTTCTCCACACTGTCCCTTTAAAGCTGAGCGTCAAGCAGGGCAGCTGTGAATACCAATTTAAAAGTCATTGGTTTGACCCGACTCGGAATCAAACCCGAGTCTACAGCTCAAGAGACAGACGCTCTATACCACTCGGCCATCTGAGCTGTTAAATCATTTACGTGGTCATACGCTTGCCTGTGAACGCTTACAAAGCTGTCATGGTTGTTGGGAAAGAAGAAAGGGTGCTTGGAAATATTGCCTGCTCTGTATTTCATTTTCTAAAGGTATTATTATTATTAAATTTGATTAACAGCATGAAAATTTCAATTTACGATGCTATAAAATTGTGGAACATTGATTTTTTTTTAGTAGTAGTTCATTTCACTTAACGACCAAGCTAACACAAACAAAAACAGCAAACGAAAACAATGCTCGAAAAATAGGTAACAGCGACAAAACGATATACGTTGAAACATGCTTCAGTTAATAAAGAATTATTTAATAAAATAAAAGAAATGCATGGTCGCTGCATCTTTTAGATTTTTTCAACCAAGTTTACGTTAGTTTATACTTTATAATACCTAAAAAATATATTCAATTACTGTGACTGCCAACAGCGAATCCTGAGCGCTCTTTTAGGTCTTTCACTACAGTTAGACTGTTAGTGTGACCGGCGCTATCAATTTTGCAAAAAAGGTTTCTGAATGTAAAAGCATTGGTCACGCCACTTGCATTTTGATGAGGCCTGGAAGTCAAAATAGTGTTTCAAGACAACTGTTCCCATATCACCGGTAACTGATACCGGTACTAAATAAGTTTGCACACGAAATAGGCTATAACTTAAATTGGATTTTGAGAAAGATAAATTGAATTTTCTATTTTCAGGCCTTGTTTCTGGGCGTCTTTTAATCACGTCTTTTAGTTTAGTCGCATTTGCCATCGATCGTTTTAAAAGTTCTGTCGAAGTAAGCGAAAATAGATTACAAGTTCCATCAAAATCAATGGGAATTGCTTTCTTAACGTCATTATGGATTACTGCAGCTTTGATTGCGTCACCACAGCTTTTAATGATGACGACAGCCACCAAGCTTCTTCCTCTGTTTGACTTCTTTGATTACGCGACTTCAAACGACTCAGTTAGTAATTCAAACAAAATTTTCCCGATATCAAAAGTAATTTCTTAACTAAGCAATCACATGCTGAGTTGCGTAAGCTGTTTTCGACTGGTAATTTTAACATCTCTGAAAATCTTGTCCTTGATTCAAGGTCTGTAAAAAATGAAAGTCGGTCAAGTGTGTTTTTCAACGATTCAAACATCTACATCCAAAACGAAATTTGCACTGAAGTTTCTTTTCCGAGTGACGAATATTCACAAATCGTGAATACGTTTATGGTGTTTTACACATCCAACTTGTCCTGGTGGTGGTTTGGTTTTTTAAATTTTTCCCGCCATATTTTTTTCGTTCCTTCTATCTTTTTCCACTTCCTACATATTATTCCAAGCAGTTCAGAAAAATAGATTTAAACAAAATATGCAAGTTTCCGATAGTTTTATTTTAACCAGAACTTCAGACTCTTGTGCCAACAATATCAAACTAAATTCTCTAAACAATGAAAATTTTGATGGTGCTGCATCTCCATCACAAGCAAGAAATAATCATGACGTAGTAATGGAAAGACAGATTTCTCAAACTTCACAAAATCTACGACATCTGCCTCCACTAATCGCAGATCGCGAAATGACTCCTAAGAATCTATCTTGGAACTCCATCCAGGTGTTTAGTAGCCAAGATCATCTTTCGGGGGAAGAATTACGTTATTTTACAACTTCACCCACTTTGGTATTCAATTTCAAAACACCAAATTTTTCTCTTGCTTCCAACGCAGGTGCAATTCCTAGTCCAATTATTGCTGGTAATACTCTGCTGTCACCTCGCGGTCACAGAAAATCAAGAGCAAAAAATGTTGCAAATAAAATTCTCGAGAAAATTTCACAAGAGAAAAAATTGAACTTGGTTTTCGTGACAATGTGGCTTGAGTTTACTATTACTCAACTGCCGCATGCTATTTTTATGATGCTTAGTAATTTAGCATCGGAAGACGATATTGGTCTGGCAACTGTTTTGTCGCTGTACTTTTTAGATATTACTTACGTCTTAAATCCTAGTTTGCTCTGCTTCACTTCCCCAATGTTTAGAGATTTTGTATTATGCTATTACTGTAGCTAAATGCTTTTCAAACTTGCAAAGTGTTAACTGACCTACAACAGTAGGCTTGTTATATTGCAGTTTATTTTCTACCAAAATTGAACTTCGATGACATAATGTTTCACGACAGCAATGCCGGACATTATTTGAATAGTATTGAAACCCAATGTACATTTCAAATTGTTGTGCATCATTTAAATGAACGTCGGTTTGCTGGTACCCCAATGGTATTTTACACTGAAATATGTTGTCGTCATTTGTTCTGCTTTTACGAACATATTTGTTTTAAGTAATAAGTTTATAATTTAATGTAAATATTTTATAAAGTCGTGATTCTGTCACGCAAAAACTGTGAAAAATTTTTGAGTTTGCGTGCTCCCATTTCAAACCAAAGTCATCTTCATTAAAAACTGTTACAGGCTGCAGAGGTATTTCGCTTGAAGTCAGACAGCGTCGCGTAGTCTCTCAATTTAACTGAAGTTTCCAGATGGTGCCGCATAATTGAAAACAGCAATTTGTGGCAATCGAACAAATTAAATACAAATATATATATTCACTTGTATAACGTAAATTTTTGTACTGCCAAATTTGAAAGCCAGAACATTTGCAATTTCGTTTCGAGAAAAACTTTGAAAACATTTAATCATATATTTTTTCTCAGCAAAATATAAAAAAGCACAAAAAATAAAAATACAAAAATCTAAACTCTGCTTGTAGGTAACTGCACTTTTCCAAAAAACGTTGTCGCGCTGGCTCAACAATCGAAGAGCGCTTTTCTTTTCCCATAATAAATTATGTTCTGCTGAAATGGTTGCTCTTATCATCACCAAAAAATAAACATGTCTCTCCTTCAAGGTGGACAAAACTTTCCCATGTCCTGCTGGTTGCTCAAAGTTCTCCACCTTTACCAAATCCACACGTCAAATTTTTGCGGACCAAAAGCTAAAGCAGGGTTTTTTCGCAATAAAATATTCAAAATTGTAACTAAAAAGGCAATTATGACACAAAAATATGACATGCAAAATGCCAATGAAGTTTTGGCTCACGAAAATGAAAACATGGTTATTACATCTGCAACGCATAATTTAGCTTTTCGCATTTGTTTGTTTCTCATTATCGCAGGAATAAACAACTATAGCCTACTATTAGCGTAGATGCACCTCCACAATTAATTACGGTTATGCAAATGCAATGTCAATGCCATGATTTGTTGCAGGTGGAAATCACGTTTTCCTCTTTTCTTCTCGAAAACAAAAATAAAGAGAGGTATTTTAAGCAAAGACCCAACAAGCTCAAAGGAATAAATAAGTGCGAAAGTGTAACCCCTAAAAGCAGTTTAACACAAGCAAACGAGAGTCTGTGCAAATTATATCCCACACACCAAATTATGTTAAAATCTCGCCGAGTTTTAATATGACTGGACAGTGGACACATGCAGTAAGTCTATCTTGACGCGTGGAAGAAGTCCTCTAGAAACTGACGTTAGCCGCTGCAGAAGTACTGGGGGGTTCATGATACCCACCTTTTGGAGTGGAAGCATAGTAAGATTCTTTGAGCATGCATTGCATCTGAAAAAAATTACCACGTCATAGTCCTAGCAAGGTGGTGGACATCCATCAGAAAAAAGTCAAAATAAGTTTTTATTTTTAATAACCTTTGAACCAATGACTTAATTTTTATCCTTTTTTGAAAGAAAATTGACCAAAACTAGACAGCTTACTCACTACTCTACATAGAATCGCTTTAAAGTTGCCGAGGTTTTTAAAATTTCCGAAAAAATATTGTTTCCTGTCATTTACCTTTTGTTAAAAATCTCCCTAAAAACGAACATAATCATCGAAAAATATTTGAGAAATAAACCAGAACATTGCAAACAAAAACATACCGAAAACAGCCCCACCGCCGTTCTGAAAACACTGCAAAGTGAAAGCCACGTTTCAACACTTACCCAAGCAAAGAACGCAGCGGCTCCTTTACTAATTTCTTGGACTGCATTAATGTCAAGTCCTTTAAGAAGTCGTTCGACGTCTTTTCTCAACTCATCAGTGATATCTCCAGGAGCACATCTTTTTACTCTTCTCGTGATAGACTGATCTCCTAACCTCCCAAGCTGTGCTTGAACGTTGTTCCAATTCTAACGCCAAAAAAATAAAACGTATTTCACCGGCCATTATCGTATAATGCCGAGGTTTTCAACCTATGGGCCATTGCTCGTAGTGGGCCACAGAGCTTGATTAGATCAACATCAGACTGGCAGCAACAAACTGAAACGTATTCGTGTTCAAACAACACTAATTAGGGTAGTTTTAGTGCTTCGAGCATTTGCTTTAAAATTTGATTGCAAATTCAATGGTTGGCCATGTCATGCAAAGGCAATAAATAGTATCCCAATTTACCCAGCTTTCTTTTTAGTAGAGTAGTCATCTTTGTATCACGAAAAAACAATCAAAGAGCGGTAACAAGCTCGCTTAAGAGTTGTCAGCAACCTGTTTCCCACTCAAAGATAGGGAATCCGTCTAAGTGCAGTTCCCAAAGACACAAGTCAACTGGACGTCTTGTTCTCCATACTGTCCCTTTAATGCTGAGCCTTAAGCAGAAAAGCTGTGATTATCAATTATTTTGAAGCTAATGGTTTGACTCGAATCAGATTCAAATCCGAGTCTATAGCTCCAGAGGCATACGATTTGGCCATCTAAGTTGTTAGCTTAACGCTCAATCAACCAATTAGCATCAAGCCGATTAGAAAAAAATTCGCAAAAGATCATAATTAACCAAATTAAAAACAAAAACACCGAAAAAAAACACCAACATATACTCCGTTTTACCTCTACTGTTTTCTTCTTTTCCCCAAGCATCACCAACGCTGCGGCCATAACTATATGCACTGGTTGAGGAGGAGTGGGATATCTCCCTATCTCTGATATAAGAGATCTGTTCATCCCGGATATGGCTTCTCGTAATCTTTGGAGTTCTCGCAGATGGTGCAACAGATCCTTTGCTTTGTGATATTCATCTCCTAATTCGTTGACGTATCTAAAAATAATCAAGAAACATCAAGAAATTTTACCGGCACTTTTGCAGAAGGCTATATCAGCTAGCTTTCAGCATGTGTTTAAAGCTAAACGAAAAAGTAAACCATGTAGTGCTATCTTGACAAGATCTTGTTGAGAGTGCTAATATTGCTAAAGTGCTTAAAACATCACCAAGGCGCTACATAAAATTTATTTTTTCAATTGTTACACATAAAACTTATCTCCCGCTATTTAAGCAAGCTTAGCCGAAACCTAGGAAGAGCTTGAAAAAGCCGAAGTAATTCTCTTCATTGCTATTGGACGCGGAAACAGCATCATTTTTGAGAGCTTTAAGACAGTGCGCAGCAAGTTGCCCATTCGCCCACAATCCTCATACTATATTTCGTTTTGCTATACATGACCAAATCTCACCCTCCGTAATCTGCTTGATCAATGCTTCTTTCAAGATTGAAAATATCTCTTCTTTCAATCGCGTCCGCCAAGCTTTCTCTTAATCTTTTAATTGTTAGTTTATCGAGAAGCTCTTCCGCTTCGGTATAAAGTGGAATATCGTTGTGATCATAGCCACTGTTTTCACACTTTTCCAAGGCATCTTGCAACAAGTCAGAGTCCTGAGCCTCTATCGCTATTTTCAATCCAAGATTAAGTTGGTTTATTTCAGATTGACGTCGTTTTTCCTCTTTTCGCCTCTTTTTATCTTCTTTTCTTTTTTTCTTTTCTAATTTTTTTAGTTTCTTAAGTCTTCTCTCAGCAGTTTCCAGCAGAATTTCTTGATTTGGGACTTTGGCCACTTTAAAGTCTTCTATCGATTGAGTAAGTTGTGTCATGTCTCTTACACGAATGGCTTGTTTTAAGTCAGCAGCTCGTTTAATCGGATTTATGAACTCACAGAGTTCTTGAGATTTTTGGAGCAATTCTTCATCTACAAAGTCGATTTGCTTTGCTTTTTCAATGGCAAGGACCAGTGCTTCGTGATCACAAGCTTCCATAAGCTCACGGAGTTTCTCCTCTACTCTGTTTCTTTCTTCAACTTTCCGTTGCAATTCGTTTGCACTTAATGTGGCAGTGTCTAATAAAGTTGCATCTTCCAAACTGAAGATGTCCTTAAACTCCGCTGCGGATTCTTTCAGTCTTGTCATAGTTTGAACTCCTAAAGTCAGTTTTTCAAGTGAATCAGGCACTTGTGGCAGCGAAAGTAGCGGTCGAGTGGATTCAATTTCATCTCGAATTGCGTGTTTGCGCCTAAGATCATGCAAAAGAACTCTGGATTCGTCCAAGACACGCAGATCATCGGATGTCATCGTGTATTGTTCATCACCCGATAACTCAACCATTTGATCAATCAGATCAGCTAATTGGGCAAGTTTTTCAGCAGCTGCCATTCTATCAATCGCTGTTTTAATTCTTTCCATTCGAACTCGATAATCGAGACGACCTCGAAAAGTTTCAAGTCTAGTCTTGGCTCTATTCAAAATCGCTTCATCGATATCTTCTCCCATTGATCCCAGATTTTCAAGAGCTAGAAACGAAAACAATGCAGAAGTGATCAGCCTACGTATATAGTAAAAAATTACAGTTTTTAGATCTAGGATTAATACAGCACCTTTGATCAATATGGTAAACAAATCTCTTAAACAAGTCTGTTAAATCTTACAGGGTCAGGAATAATTAATCCTAGGTCTAACAATCGAAGTGATGTAAACTACTAAGCAGTCAAGCATTCATTGTAAGTACCCAGTGGCGTACAGACAGAAAATTTAAAGCGGGCAAAAACCAAAAAAGTCTTTGAAGTAGTCTGGCACATTTCAGTCATGTCACTAAGTAACATCAATTATTCTTGTTTTACTGAAAGGCTAAGTGAAACGGGGACCATGGCACAATGCCTTTTTCCAAAACGCTACTGTAGGTGCCTACCATCGTTAAATCTCTTTGCACATCAATCAAAAATATCGCATTTGTTTTAAGGCAAATTAGAAAAGTTATCACAGTCGTACATGACCTAGCAGCATAAAAAGGCTTGCCTTTGATCATGTGTTCGAGCATATCCACTTGTCCTGTGTCCATAGCACTTTGCAATCGAAACATTACATCTCCTTTTGCTCTTTTCAGCCGCTCTTTTTCGCGAATATCTTGAAGAAGTTGATCTGCTTTTTCCACATCGCCAGTTTTATCGACCATCATCAGACCAGGAGTTCTGTAAATTATAATCAATGTCATGCTGACAAACCTTGAACTTTTATGCAGAATTAGTCCATGGCAACCCATGGCAACTTAATTTACATGAGTTCTTCGCACAATTTTTGAAATTGCACATACTTAAACATAAACACTGCACCTATTCGTGGGTTCGTATGGAATTTAACCCAACGTAAACTAAAAAATTTCGATTCAATCGCAATTATTTTATCATTAAACACCGGCGACGACATCGCTGGTTTGGGGTAGTGATTGAATGCACCACAATCGGTGCGGTAGGTCATGCATGGTTTCGGTTGCCGGGCCGATCAAGTTGGACACAGTGTCGGCTACTCCTCATCACCGATGCGATGTTTCATCGGAACAGTGTTGCCCAGGTGCTACGCCGCGTAGATGAGCCCCGCCATTCGTCACACGCTTCGGTGAAACAACAAGTGAAAGTGAAATTTAGTGAAGATTAAATTTCAATAGGCGACGGCTGAGGGGACATGGCAATTGACACACTTAAGCGTATTGTGTGCTTTATAAGTAAAGTAGCCCTTTTGTCATGGTTGTACTCGCGTTTCAAAAATATCAAACATGATTGTTCCCTTCTCTAAAAGTTCTACTGCGTAGGCTATACCTTCACGATCGTTATGACGAAAAGTCTAGTTTACCTGAACACAGCGATAGCCTCCAGTAATTTTGGCGAATCTTTCTTTTCCATTAAATCTCTTATTTCTTCCAGAAGTTTGTCTTCTCTCTCAACAGTTTTCAAAAGTTTTTCCCCTGCTTTTATTTGCTCTTCTTCTACTTCATATTTCGAGCACAGACGCAAAGAGTCGCGCAAAGCAGCAGCGTCGCGTTGTTGCGACGCATCCTGCAGCAAAGACCACGCTTCGTCACGCAATTTGTCGAGTTCATCTTGCAATGCTTTTATAACCCTTCAAACGAAAATTTTTTACGGTTGTAGCTGCTGCTGTTTTATGATGATAGGTTGAAAGTGACATGAAAAACTTTCTAAAAATTTCGGACAAACACGTTGCTAAAATTGATGAATGAGAAAATTTACAAGGCATACGTATGTTCACCTCATATCCATTATCCAGTAGTGTTCAAGCTTCGAATGTTTTAATAAAGTAAGCTTAGGTCTATTTCTGATAAACTGAGTTTAACTAATAAAGTTTTACAAACTTTAGATACAAATAAGTTATGAATTTAACTATACAAAACTTCTTCTCATTATAGTGAGATAAAAATAGATCTGAGATCGATGAGTCTCACGATGGAAGATAATTCAGATTAAAAAGTCTTACTTGTGGCCTTCTTCTATTAAACCTTCGAGTCCAGTGAGTCCAGCTGATTCTATTAGCGCTATGGTGAGGTTTATGTCTTTCTCATTTCGTTGCTCGATTGCATGTTTTAGCGTCGATTCCATTTCTTCTGCTGTTTTTCCTTTCATAAATTTTTGATGCCTGATCGCAGCCAGGACTTCTTTTGCGTGTTGTACCTCGTTCAATTTATCAATGTACGTTAATGACAATCCAATGTTTCTAAAGAATAAAAACAACAAATAGCTATAAATAAAATCACATGTTTAAACGTGAATTTGCGCTCTTTGAGTCAGCAGTCACTCGAATGATGTGATCTGGTCAAGAACGATCTGCTCTAGCAGTAGCATCGATTGCGATGTCTTTATGACCACCACGCTAACAGGCCGGTTGAGGGTGCACTAATTGAGACGTTGAGACTTTTGAGAAATTGTGCAGGTTTATCTTATTGTGACATCACATCCGTGACATGACACCATACGGTTTATAAACTTTATTTAGACTCACTCAAGATCAGTAAGAGCAGCCACTATTTCTTCTTCATTTTCGAGAGCCGCTGCACTGTCTATTTTTCCAACTGCATCTCTAATAGCACTCAGCAAGTCCAGGGATCTTTCATATATTCCACTGTCATCTTGTATGTCCAGATTTTCAAACCTTTCTTGATAATCCAGCACTGCCGCTATGTCTTTATTTCTGCATGCTTCGTCCAGTAGATTAAGCGTTCTTTTCCATTTGTTTAATCTAAAAAGTATGTCCTAGTCGTAGCAAAATTGTTCATACATAGAGCTGTTTTATACTGTACAAAAGAGCCAGAATAGACCAGTTCGTGCTTCTAGTCTCCTTCTGCTGAAAGACAAGAAACGTCCGTCTTTTCGAGAAAATAGGAAAAAGCAACACAAAATAAGCTTGTGGGTAAGCATAACATGACTTTTCGTGAAGATTAAAGATTTGCTTTTGATAATTCTCGGACAATTCAAATTATTGTCCCCTTAAATATTTCTCAGTTTCTGCTGGCAACACAGCGGAGCTTGGATCGGACAAATTATTTACCGAGCGTCAGGAAGTCCATATGACGGATGACGTTGTTTGAGGTGTTCTAAAAATCAATTTTGAAACTACTAAAAAGATTGAAGCATACAGATCTAACTGAAGCATTCTGGTCTAGTAGGCCTACGGGCTGCACATTACACGCAAAAATAAACTTACGCAACTTCAGCTTTGTTGATAAGAGTTTCATCAATTTTGTCGCCCATAAATCGAGCTTCTTTTAGAGCAAACTCTAACACAGATACTTTTCCAACTTCAATCGCATCTTTTAACATTTCTTCTTTTGCCATCCATGATGAACTGGAATCAACTTCATCCTGTAATAAAGATGCGTGCAAAAATAGAAAAATATTGGACTTTGATGAACCGGTTGACATATTTTGGACTCTGATATAAAATGCTAGGTTTAAGCTTTATTCCAAAGAATGAAACTTACGTTGTAGGTTGATAAAGTGTAAGCACTGCTGCAAGCCAAACTACAAAAAGCAAAATACAAAGTCGTTTCCTTTTTTCCATTCTGTTCTTGTTTCTACATTATACATAAGGAAGAAAAAGCGACAAATTAATATAGTGAGGGATCGTTAAAAATGCGATGCACCTTCAAAGAAAAAGTTTGCGGAAGATGGTTTAAAAACTTTACTCAAATATTGCTCATTGTGAAGTCAACGCTGGGTACATTTAAAGCAACAACAGGAATCCTTCGTCGACGAGTTTGATTCACGGCCGAACCCTATCGTTCTTCACACTAATTTTGGCCTGTTGCTTCAAAAAAAAAAATATGCTCATCCACAGTCTTCCTCAACGCATGAATTTTCAATTTCATATTTAAAATGACATAAGCCGGTGGTTCTCAACCTTTTGTGGTTTTTTGGCTCTCTTTTACAACCTCTCAACACCTGTGGCCTGTGGCCTCCTGCTCAGCTTATTTTCGTCGGTATTTCATAGTAGCTACGGCCGTCCGCTGACCTTAAGTAGTTAATTGCCATTAATGAATCATGCAGTAGTGGCCTCTGATTGAGAAACCCTAACCAAGCTTTATTTATTTTCATCTATGAGCCTACTTACTACAACCGTAGTCAGAGTAGTAGCATCCACCATTTCAATATCACGTTCACGACGATATTTTCGGCAGCAGAAGCAAAGAAAACAACATGAACATGGACAACAGCAAAATATCAAAATTCCAAGCAGAAATCCGATCAATATCACTCCTGCGATTCCGCCCAATGCCGCTACGATCACTTCCAACCTTCTCACAGCAGCCAATGCACTTGGATCTTCAACTAGAAACACATTCACAAATTATCAACTGAAAAATATCAAAATTAAATTAAATCTTCATTGGACTCGCGGCATCATGGTGAAGCGCATAACAAGTGCCGGGACCAATCACGCGACTTAGCGCCTGGGCAACACAACTTTGGATCTCCGAAGAAACGTAGCAGCATTGATCAGGTCGAAATTGGCGACACTGTAATCGATTTGACCGGCGAGGAATCGAACCCCAGACTTTCCATACCGATAGCGATTCATATCTTCGATTCAACTAAGATGTAAAGCTCCATTTAGGTTATTTCGATTCCTCATCTCGGCTTTGCGTGGGTACAGTAAATTTGCGTGATCAATAAAAACGCTGCATTACACCCACAATATAATGTAAACAAATTCGGCTTCAACATTATACATACCAGGAACTTCAACTATCAGCAAAGGTGGTGCAGGAGTGGTCGACGCTTCAGTAGTGGTTGTATCTGAAACGCAACAATATTGTTAGGACGATGGTAAAACAAGAAACTTTTCAACCACAATTTAACACTTGTAAATGGCTAAGTACACCTGAAAGCCAACGCATGGTAACTTTTCGGCTTACACACAGCGCTGCGAACTCGAACTCGCTGGACTAAGTCTTTTTTGTCGAACTCGAAAAAGAAGAATCGAAGAACTCGATCTCGAAAAAAGTTGATTGAGTTTTGAACTCATCTTAAGCTTGACAAAAATTGCTTGAACTTGGACTAAACTCGAAAAAACTACTCGAACTTAGCATGAATTTGGTGAAAATCTTTTAACTCACTAGCGTAGCCAGGATTTTGCAATGGGAGGGTTTGAGAACAGCGGTGCATCCAAAATTTAGCAAGGGGGGCACAGCCAGGGGTCTGGGGGTCTTAGCTTCTGGCGGCTGGGGAATCTGGGGGCATAGCCCCCAGCTGCCAACGAATTTTTGCGGTTTTCACATAAAAAAACACTCATGTTAGCACACTTTTTTATAGAAAAAGAGCATGCAGTGAGTGCAGTCACTATAGACAATGCTAAAATATTTTTGCAGCTTACTGTATGTCTAAAAGTAGAAGCTTGGCTAAAATAAGTGAAAGGAGGCTGCAACCATTATTAGTTTGAGAAATTATAGACTAAAAGTTAGGTTTTAGCACCTTACTACAATGCCTAAGGAGGGGGTCATGGCACCGTGGCCTCCCTTGCGTGCGCCTATGGTTGAGAATGACGTCACACTTGACCATACGTTGTATATCAACAATTAAAGATGTCCTCAAATTTAAGAGAGATGTTTTAAAATAAAAATACCGAAGGCAGTTAAGGCACACCATTGTAAGGGAGTCAAAGGAATGCTTTTTGGTGAACTGGTAACACGATATTCAAATGTTAGCGATGTAGTTCTTTTTTTGAGCTACGCAAATTATTTTTGCGTGAACTCGTTCAGCCTTTTTTCTGCAGAAAAACTGAGGAGCCGAGGGCAGTAGCGTGCACTGCCCTGATAATAAAATTGCGTCATTGCTTGATAAGCACAACGGCAAAAAACAAGATTCAGGAAACAACGCTACGTAACTCTTGTTGACAATTACAAAACCAGATTATCTATCACAAAGTATCTAGCACTGCGAAATAAATATCAGAAAAAGAAGAAAGCATGAAGCCATTTCAGTCTCAAAAAGAGTTTCAACTTTTCCTTACCGTGGTTACGTCGCTAAATTTCAAATTCTATAAACACAACGTTGATCGTTGTGTCGCTTCTTCGCTAGCCTGTCACAACGTTGATCGTTTTGTCGCTTCTTCCCTTTTCTGCGTCCGTTTGTATTTGAAATCATATGTTGCTGTGTTTTATTTATTTTGACGGTGCAGAAATAAAAGACACTACTACTACTATTACTAAACACGACACCTGAGTATTAAAATATCACAAGCGGGTAACAGTTAAAAAAAACTCTGCGCTATTTCATACTTCTGTTCTGAATGTACAATATTTCTGCGCCGTTTATCACCCCCTAAATCGAGTTCTTGGGATCCCAATCAACATAAAATAACCGACTTGAGCCTAATAGTAAAATTAACTAACGCTTCAAAAGAAAGTCAGAAAGAAACGTAAGTATGACGTCACTTGAGGCTCAATGGGGGGGGGAGGTTGTAACCCCATGGCTACGCCACTGCCTCAACTCGAACTTGAACTCGCAAACTTTAAAAGAAAGAACTTGAACTTGACAAGTGAATTTTTAGTGAACTTGGTTAAAATGGTGTCGAGTTTGCAACCTGCTTGCACATCTCGACTAACGAACCGATAGATTAAACTTTAACACAATAGATTCGAACTTACCCGTGAGATTGTCGATGGTGACGTTCGGCATCACCATTGTTGCGTTTATAATTATAGTTACATTGGACATATCCATGGTTGTATTCGACATGTTCATAGTCGTGTTTGACATACTTCCTTGTCTTTCAAATAGGTCTTCTCCATCATCGTCTGCACAATAAAACTAAAGAGTTCATGCGAATACAGATCGATTTTCACAAGATAAGGTACAGCTAACGCACGAACAAAAGAGAGCAGACCTTTTTGGATCCATGAACTCTAAAGGATCTGTGAAGGTGTTTTAAGGAATAAAAAAAATTTAAAAAAAAATTGTAAAATATGCGTTATAGCTGTTTATGGCGGTAATGTGACCAAGCGTGTATAGCAAGTGGTGGCGCCAACATACGCGACTTAGCGCCTGAGCTACTGCACACAGATGCGAAGAACATCGCAGCCGTGGCGAGCCGTTGGCGACACTGCGTCCGATTTGACAGACCCGGGAATCGAACTACTGACATCCCGCGACGACAGCGATGTCTTTAGTTATAACACTGACCGGCTGGTCGGTAAAAAATATTCCACAATTAGTTATTTTTACAGCTTTCGACAGCTTCCAAAACACTCAGACTCTACGTAGTTTAGTGTTTTAAGTTGTTTCCATAAATTTTATTTTGCAACTTTTTGCTGCTTTTTTCGATTTTACGTGCAACTTTTTATTGCAACTTCATTAAGTTTTTGCGCAAAATGTAAAAGTGAAAATGTGATTTGAAAATAATGCTTTGAAACTAGTACAAGAAATAACTGAGGTTATTTTCAAATTATATTGAGCTGAAAATTCAGCAGTAACTGAGGGAAACTGCGAAGTGAGCTTGCGCTCTTCGAGTCAGCAGTACAGAATTTTACTTAAATGTAGTAATTTCTTTGAATTGTATAATAACGAGCTTTGTGACAGAAGGGCCATGTCTCAATGTTATCTATGATGCAGCAGTTGGTTTGTACTATTTAAGTTCAGTTACAATCCTAGAAGTTCTAGTACCATTGTGTCAGAACCAGGGTTGCTCGTTATGCATAACCCTCGTTGTGCATAGTCCTAAATCCAACTTTTTACTACAACTTTTTTTAAAAATAAATGCAATTTTTTAGTGCAGCTATTCTTAAAAATAAATGCAACTTTTTCAGAATTTTAGTGCAACAAAAACTTGCCCTAGTTATAATTGCACATCTATTCAATATCAGTCATAACACGTTTCTTACAATGAGATAGATAGATTTAATAAAAATATTAAGGGAGTCCGCAAAGAATAAGATACAATTGTTGTGGAGCAATAGTGAGAAGTGTATATGCATAGTGCAATATGTGTTTCTGCTACAAGAGAGTAGAAAGGAGAGAAGGAGAATTATTTTTGAATTTTGGTTTTCTCTTTGGTTCACATTTTCCTTCTTTTTTAATTTCATTAAAGCTGATGACAATAAAAACTTAATTTATCGTTTTTCGTTTTCTTTTTCCTTTAAAGGGCAACAGCAAATACAACGCATGATCAGCAGTAGACTGCCCATGGATAAGTAGAACCACAAATTTCTCTTGCATGTTTTACGACTTCTTATCATTTTTTGACATTTTGGCACCCATAGGCTACAAAGAAGTGACAAGAGTTTATGGGAATACAATTAATGGACATACGACGCAGTCGAGATTCGAACCGACATCAATCGATCGAGTCACACCACAATACGACAGGTCTGTACAAAAAGTCGAAGTATAAAATCATAGTTTGAATTTGAAGCTAAATATCAAGTTAAGTTTGAGTGGTTTCTACACAATTGATGACCAACGAAAGAGAATAGATCATAAACATTGTTTCTTTTGTTAAAGCAGTTGTAGCGCAATGACGTTAAACTTCTCTCTATAGAAGTATTAAATAGAGCTATTTCGGTCAATGTTTACACAGAACGACTATAGTCGTGTTTCTTTGTTTTTAACATACAATTTCAAAGTATGAATTTGATACAAGAACTGACGACTTAACTACATGCTGTTTTCCAAATGGAATAGGATGCCTTTGCGTAATCTTAAGTGGGTGCGTAAAAATCTAATCACTGTATATCGGCATAAAATTCGCAAACTGCTGGCTCCATCTTTGGCATTAGTATGTATGAATTTTTTTTACCTTGTAGATAAGTGAATTTTTTTGTTTCGTGTTTTCAATGCTGTATTTAAATTCTTGTGCATTGCACCAGTGTAGTAATGTAAGTTGCTGCTTTATAGTTGCGGCTGGCTCAGATGACTGTGAGGTCTTTCGCCGTTTCCGACCCGCTTTTGCGTTGTGGTAAAATAAACTTGACTTGAATGGAAGACCTTGAGAGCAAGATTGTAAATAAACCCTGGCGAATCCAAGAAAGGGACAATTAAGGAGGGTCAATCCCCTTAGTGCATCGGTACTTCTTTAATACTAGACATACAAAAGAGCATGATAAACTTTCTTTCGATTTTACCCCTCGCCACCTTATACATTTTTAGATCCACCCCTGGAAACTGCATCTAGGTTGACAGCATGTTATTTCAGAAGTTACGGAGTGCTGGAAAAAATGGAAAGTCCGTTGTATTATTGTTTCCAGAACTGCTTTTACCAGCAGCACTCTCAGCTGGTATCCGAATGAGTAGTCCGACAAAAAGGCGCACTTCTCAATAATCAATGACGAGATTTAGCTTGGCGTTGCAACTTACCAGTGCTGCCTCGTGCTTGGAGAGTTTTTGTTGTCGCTGTGCCCCCCAAACTGTCGCGCTAGCTAACTAGCCTTCTGCCATTTCAACCTTTTTCGTTTCAACTTGACGTACGAATTAGTGAAATTTAAGAATAAATAAATAGGAGTGATCCTTTTCTGACTGCCGTTTTATAAAAATTTTGACACAAGCTATATTCTTTCTTTTCCCAAATTTAATTTTCCAGTGCTTGACTATGCATGTAAATACCTGTACTTTAAACGAATACCGGTGATCATTTCTTCTTCAACCCTTTCACTGCATCATACTTGTTTTTACCAGGGCAAGTTTTATTATTTTATCTACTGTATTTAATTTTACTGTTTCCACTATTATGGTTTTTGTTAAGCGCTTTTGATTTGAATTTGCTTCAGAAAAGAGCACTTAACAAATATATATTATTATTGTAGGGGGAAAAATAAGGCCGCTGTAAATTTCAAAACAGTTTTGAGATCTACAGCGGCTTTATTTTTCCTCCCTAAGCTATTTTCGTCCCATATTTATTGTATTCCGAAGTATATTATTATTGTTATAATTATTCAATGTTTTAGCCGATACTGGATGCGCACTACGGGCAGCCAACACGCTTCATTCGAAAAATAACGATTACATGGTGTCTTCAACACACTCAACACATTCTTATTTCAAGAATCAGGCAAAGACCACACAACCTTCTAGTTTTGGAGCAGTTACTCCTCTAAAAAGCACATCGCTGGCTGACTGGCTGGTAGAGTAGGCCTATATGGAAAATGCTAGTTTGTAGAGTGAATTGTTTTCTTGATACGAATGTGCTATCATAGTGAGATAGATAAGCCGAAGTAAGAATCAAAAGAAAGAATATAAACATGTAATCAGCCGATAATTTATACGTTAATTGAAATATTGACTCACCAACGTGTCTTTGGAATCTTGCCAAAATTCTTTTATGCTGAAAAATAGTGTCATTTGTTAGCCAAAGCATCCACCCAGTAGCGTATTTGGGAGCATTCCCCCTTTGGTTTTCCACTTTTGTCTTTCAATACAAAAGAACAAATGTTGCTAAGTAACTGAAATATGTCAGACTCTTTTGATGGTTTTTGTCATTTATGTCCTCCACCCCCTGTAAAATATCCCGCTACACCTCTGCCTCCATGCACACTAGGGTAGGCAAAAAAGACAACACTTTTTTTGAAAAGTTATGCTGCAAACGCTTTTTCCCGTTATACTACACTGAAAAATCATTCGTGCAAAATTTCAGCAAAAAATATTATCGTTTACCCTATGCGCAATTCGTTTTAAATTTTTAGCAATTTTTTAACATAATTAAGGGATTCCCTAATGCTTCAACACGCTGTTATTTATGCATGGTTTGGTTTATATCAAAATGAACGCTATACATCAGTTAATAGTGTTGGTTTCACTTACTGGGGCACCATGTTGCTTCCTGATTGGTGACCCGATGGGGAATTCCTCGGAGGTGAAACGGGGGAATTCCCAAAGAATCAGTACCAAATGTTCGTTTAAGTTACCGTAAATGTTGACCCAGCTTTTTACCAATCAACAAAAATTCTCTGAAATTGTTGTTTTTTATTCTTCAAAACCGTAGTAACGTTATCGGTGCTAAAGCTGATTGATGCTGCAAAGAATAGATTGAAGAAATGGTCGAGTGGATGGTGGGTTTGCTACTGGAGTGGTAGACTCGGGATTTGGTTCCAAGTCGCTTCAAATCAATGACTTAAAATTTGGTAGGCTATTCTTAGCTTATCAGCTTGATGTTCAGCATTAAATGGACGGCGTGGAGAACAAGCCGGTAAGTTTACTATGTTGTAGGCTACCGTTGGAAAGGCGCTTACCCATCTTAAAGTGGTAGACATGACCGTCAAATCCTAAGTGAGCGCGTTTGTTTGCGCTATGGTCACCATTGTCGCTTTCTTAGCACCACGGCTCCATAAATTTACAAATGACACTTAGTTCCCTTCTTTTTACCTTTCGCTGTTTTTCAGTTTCTATTTTTTGACGCTTTTTGTGGCATTTACCTGATTAGTGATGACTTATTGTGATCTAAATTGAACGGGCCTATCTGCAGTTTCTCTCTTTGTTCTTGCAAGAAAGGCACACCTTCCGACGATGCTTCCTTCATTTATTCTTAATCGATCGGAAATAATTTTTTTTACAGCTTTGTCAGCTGAAAAATCAAAAGCTGCAGAAGCTTTTATCAGTGTTCTCACTCTTTCTGTCCTTTCTTAGTGTTCATGAAAGCTGATCGAGAAGCTGTTCGTAGAGAATTGCTCATAAGCTCTTCATTGGTATAGCAGCTTTTCATCAATATTTCAGCTGTTGATTCCGCAGCTTGCGTTGAATATGAACTTTGGTATTGGAAACGTTAGTATGGTTTTGATTTCAAGAATGAAGAACGTAGTTTTAGAAAATCGTCATAAGATGGCAAAGAACTGGGATTTAAAACCGAATCAAAACGGCCAGTTAATCAGATTTCTCTATCACTTTATGCTAAGCCATTGTTGTTCCATTAATAGGCTACTTACTGGTCCATCAAATGCAGACCTAAAATTAAGTTAGTTCAAGTAACTGTAATTTGTTGGTATCGGCTCACTAACCCTCAAGTTACTTACCCCCGGTGATATACAACCTAAGGTCTTAAAGTTTAATGTCTATGTCAATGTAATTTAATGTTTGTTTTATGCTGCACAACCTAAGGTCAATTGTCCTGCCTTAGGCCAATAAGAACTATCATGCAGTTCAAGTCTGGTACTGGAGATCGTGATTAGAGTTCGTTATCAACTTTTATACATGTTATAAGCGGATATGTAGCCAAGGAGGTACTAGTAACCTGATATCTTAATAAGAATAACTGTAATCTATTAATACGGTGCGAGCATCAATAAAAATGTAGTGTCAGCATTAAACTTAAACGAACATTTGGTACTGATTTTTGGGAATTCCCCCGTTTCACCTCGGAGGAATTCCCCATCGGGTCACCAATCAGGAAGCAACATGGTGCCCCAGTAAGTGAAACCAACACTATTAACTGATGCATAGCGCTCATTTTGATATAAACCAAACCATGCATAAATAATAGCATGTTGAAGCATTTGGGAATCCCCTAATTATGTGAAAATATTGCTAAAAATTTAAAACGAATTGCACATAGGCAGGGTTGGGAATCGATACCCAAAAAAGTAAAGAAATAATCGATATTCGATAGTTCACCAACAAGTAAAGAAATAATCGATTTCGATAGTTCACCAACAAGTAAAGAAATAATCGATTTTGATGGTAGTTTAAAAAAGTAAAGAATATTGTAATCCATGTTCGATATTACGCTGAGCATTTAGCGTTGCACGCCAAGCATTTTTTGTAATGTTCTCACATTCATGCGGTAACTTACAGACAGTGATGGGCACGATAAACCTTTCTGTGCTAAAGCGATAACGATAATCGATATCTGCAAAAAAGCCCTGAGCGATACCGATAATCGATAAGTCTCAATTTCTTAAAGCGATATCGATAATCGATAAATTATCGCCGATAAAATTTTCCGATAAATGTTGCGGTAAATTTTCGATGTGTTTGACGAAGTTTTTTTTTTTTGTAAGTCGAATTGCAAAAATAATTTTTCCAGATTTTTCAAAAGAGAGCAGTTCACGGACTCTGCCGTGAAATTAAGCCAAACAGAGAAATAGTTTTTAAAAATTACAACAAGTCTTAGTGGACACCGTGTTTTTTCCATAGCGCAAACTCACTAACTTTGAAGTTTAAACACTGCGTGCATAAAAAATTGTTTATTGCGATAATTTATCGGCGATAACAGAATGTATAACAAAAGCGATAACGGTAATCGATAAATCAAAATTATTTTGAGCGATAACGATAATCGATAAAAAGTTATCGCCGATAAATTATCGCGATAAATACCCATCTCTGCTTACAGACAAACGACGGACATTGCATATGCGAAGCAGCTTTGCTATCAAAAGTCTTTTTTTGTTTTTTTTTGGCACAAAAAAAATTTATCAGCAAAAACAAGGTAATGACATACCGACGATTATTTTAAATTTACTAAAGTAAGATTAAGTATACCTGAACAAAAAAGAATCGAATATGGAATATCGAATTGGGCCGAAAAGAAAGTGAAGACAAAACCATAAAATTATTCGATACTCATTCAAAAAAGTAAAGCCTCCAATGCATTCGATGAACAAAAAGTAAAGAATATCGCAATCGAATATCGATTACAATCGATTTTTCCCAACCCTGCGCATAGAGTAAACGACAATATTTTTTGCTGAAATTTTGCAGGGATGATTTTTTAGTGAAGTATAACGGGAAAAAGCGTTTGCAGCATAACTTTTCCAAACAAGTGTTTATTTGACCCACCCTAATGCACACAATAATAACATGTTGAAAGCTACATAATTACATCAACCTTTTTACTTGTCTTTTGAATGCAAGCTACGACTTGCTTCATGCAGCATCTCAACAGTTCGTAAGGAAATGGGATTTTGGTCTAATCATAGTGAATGCGGAGTTATGAAAAACTTATCATTTTACAACTTGCATTAGGGCGAGGAAAAAAATTTCTTCTGCACCATAAGTTAGGTATAGATCGCCACCAACGCAAATAGCGTTTTCAGCTTAAAATGAGTTATAAAAAGTCTAATTTAATCGTTAAAAAGTTCGACTATGATTTTCACACATTTTGGACAAAAAAACTTTGAGAAGACAACGAAAAATGTAATAACATTTTGCCGTGAAAATATATTTAATCGACCAATCATAGATAGGATAATTCATTTGCACAGAAATACCAAATAAACAATAGCCTACAAGTTGCAATTCGTAAAATGATGATGTCCATAAATTACCTGCTCGGTCACTTTATACTTTGTTTCCGGTTTGCTTTTGAGTGCGTCGGTCGAATAACGTTTTGATGTAGATATTAGGTCATCCACGTTTACTGCTACACTTTCAGAGTAATCCAAACTTCCTTGTTTGTATGTGTTTTCGAAGAGATGGTTGTATTCCAGTGATGGATACAAAATAAAAATGGAAAAAAGCGACAGCAACACAGCTGAAAAAATCGCAACTCGCCGTAAAAGGCGATGTTTTGAAAAATTGTTTCTGTACCCCCATATTCGGTGTCCCCGACGCTGTGTTTCATTATACAAGGCCAGCCGTCTTCTACGGATGTTTCCAACTGCTTCCATTTTTTTCAATGAAATCTTTTAATGTTTGTCATCGTTTTAGGATCGAATCAAGTCAATTTCAAGTTTTTGTGAGAAAAAAACAAACCATTATTTTACTGTTACTATTACATTCTTCCTGTAGCCCTTCCTGTATCACGTAAATCACACTCTTTTGTTTTATTAATTAGGCTTATGTAAACTAAGCTAGTGATTAAACATACACCTAGTGCTGTTCATGATTATTTGCAAAAACAAACTTTTGATAATTTAGACCTTGGCCTGCAGTAGTTTAAAAAATCATTTTTTAAGTCGGAAATCCTTTCAGAAAGGTGCTTGGTCTTATCTATAGATGTATTAGAAAAATTTGTCGCCAATCTACTAAAACGTTTACTGGCCTTTGACCAGAGTTTCATAAGAGGCTACAAAACTGTGTTTTTGTCCAGGCTTGTTTAAATACATGTTTTTTTTATGACTACAGAAAATACAATTGAGTTTAGCGTCGACTCCAGTTCAAGTCAAAAGCTTCTGTCATGGATTTCATTTCGAGTAAAAAATCGAGTCGTTTTCTGTGCAAAAAACTCGAGTTTCATTGTATAGCCTATACGGTTTTAATTTTCCAACACCGACTTCTTCACAACTATCTCGATGTTAAGCTGTTTCGAGCTAGCATTGCATAAGGAGAGAACTTGAATTTTCATTTTTTTTCACCTTAATTTCTTGGGATTTTGCTTATTGAAAACCGTGTTGTTTGAAGCAGTTTTTGGTCGTTCTTAATTTTTCTTGCTTGGATTTTTGTTTGATAATTCGCTTTAAAATTACTATTACTGAATGCCTGAACTTCAGAGGTGTCCGGAGTCTAAAAATTTCAATACGAATCCTAATCCGAATCCGAAGCGTTAAAATCCGACTCCGAATCCTAAAAAATTCAGGAAACAGAATCCGACTCCGAATCCAAATCCTGCATTGGCATTATATACAAATTACATATATACCCAATAAGCCACTAGTAGCTTTTTAAAATCATTGGTTATCATCCAAAATTGAATCCAGATCCTGATCCGGAAAAAGCAAAAAATCACAATCCCGATTCGGATCCGAAGCAACAGCCGGATTATCCGGTTTTTAAAATCCGGATCCGGCTCCGTTGTACACCTCTGCTGCACTTCAATAATCTACACAAAATTTCTTTTTACTTGGATTTTTATCTGATCAGAAGCTGTTACCTTCCAACATAATTTCGGCAAAAAAGTTGGGAAGATCTATCGTCACAAACGAAGAGCAAAGTATGCAGGAGCAGGGGTACCGGAACGGGGGGTAGGGTCTTTTGACTAGGGGGTAAGGGGGGCAGTACCGCCCTTAGCATTCCATTGGGATAGTAACGAGGTAAAACGTCTGCTCTGTAGTATAGCGTAGGTATCAGAAGTTTTCAGTTTCGCTTCCATTTTCTGGAGTTATTCCAGGTTTAGTTGGACTCGATTCCAGTTTTTGAGAACTCGCAACGTTTACCTAGGACTTAAACTCGCGTCATTTTTTTTGCTGACTTAGACTTTGAGTTGTGAAAAAAATAATGCGAGTAGGCCTGCTGGTGAGGATTTTTAGTTTTTCGAGGTACCGGTATGACGAATTCAGTATTAGTAGGTAGTGGTATAGAAACGTAATTTTTCGTGATTCCAACAATATTAAGTTTTTATTACGTCATTTTCATCGCTTCTCACCCACTGTTTCCAGCAGGCCAACAGCAGCTGTAAAGGTGTTAGTGTCATTATAGTGTAACTGTAAAGGTAAAGAACGGCGAAATCAAGAAATCCACATTCTCGTCTGATATAATTCGTCCGTTAATCGCTCGTCAAAGAAAGAGCTCGAGTCAATACATATCTTAATCGGTTTGCAGGAGCGTATTCAGGGGGGCATTGTGCCATGGCCCCTCCCGCTTTTTAACTTTGCCTTTTAGTAAAAAAGAAGAAAATAGTGGTGCCAAGTGAGTAAAATATGCCAGATTCTTTTGATGGTTTCTGTAGCTTATGGTCAGAAGCAGATCCCCTTCCACCAGCCATTTTCAAAAATGTTTTTGATGTATACAATTTTTCCATAATTTTAAACCTCTTCGATAGCAATATTAGCCTTAGGTTACGCCTCAAGCACGCATAATCAAAAACGTGCGAACAAAATGCATCATACCGGTTTTGGCAAAGCACTCAAAATCAAAGTAAAAAAATGTAAACAAAATTTACCCGAAATTTATTTAAAAAGCACTAAAATAGCCATTACAACAAGCAAATTTTCAAAACTTTTCCGGGATGGCATGCCCGCGGACCCCTCTAGAGCTTTTCTTGTTTCTCAATCAGCCTCAAATTAGTTCTGCCAAAAAAATACGCTTGAAAATAATGGGGAAATTTTACCTACTCCCTTTTAAAATTTCTTACTACGCCACTGCGTTGGTATTAAAAGTGCACTTTGAAAAAGCTGCCCCCCTTGCCTTTACGACGTTCCGGCAACCCTGTGCAGGAGTCCGCATAAAGTTTCACAAATTTCTGAACAAAATAGCTGCTTGTGAAAATACTGAAATAAACTTCTATTTTAAACGAACTTCTGAGAAAATAAAAAGCTGAAAAGGTGACGTGCGATTCTACTTTGGTCGACTGCAGACTAGCCTTGCATTATAGCTGCTGAAAAATTGACTGCACACACTTATTTAACGGTAATGAATTACCGGCAATATATGCCATATCGTCATGCTTTAGCAATTATGTAAGCTTTAAAACGCACAGTATTAATTTCAATCCATTACATCTATTAAATGGTGAGACGCCAACTGCAGAGAGAAAAGCGCCAAGGTAACACTGCTTCTGACAATGAAGGCGGGCTTTTGTTTTGTGATTTAATAACAGTTATATTTCATTAGAAATTCGATCCCTCAACACGCGTAAATCTTTCCATTTGAAAGGTGAAAGAAAGTACTTTTTGCTTAACCTTTTTACCATGCCTGACCCTTTAAGGCATTCCATCCATTCTTTTCCCTAATAAGACTAATATTAAATTAGTCATAGATTTCTGCCTATACTTACAAGTATCTGGTTTGGTTTCTGTAGATTTCTAAGACTCTTGGAGACACGTTTTAGGTCATAGTCAGCAATCTGTAATCTGGAGTTCATCACAAAGTTTTGCTGGCGAATTATACACAGAAAACTCTACGGTGAAACTGATGGAGTAAGTATCAAAGTTTAAATCATTGTATAGTCCGACTGGCAGACTGAATGTAAGATTTGAGGTGACATGGACCGCAAAGTTAGGATCCACTGGTCACCTGAAACTTTACAAATTATGCCACAAATTCGTCTTTTTCATTTTGCACTATCGTCGATGTCTTAGTCACATAAAATTTGAAATAAGGAGGAAAAACAGAGCCTCAGTAAATCTGAATTTATTGTTCCTCCTTTAGCTATTTTCGTCCCATATTTATTGTATTTCGAAATTTGAGACAATAGTGAGTAAGTTTTTAGATCCGCGCAACTTGGTAACAAAAAACTCTTTTGAATTGTAGACTTCGTACCTACAAGTCGTTGCGTCATTTCAATTAAAATGAAGGTGTTCAAGATTTTTATCTAAAATTTCAGAAGGTTTCAAAATTTGCAGTCTTGTGGAAGAAATCATCACATTGCCTACCGGTTTCTAAAAACGCTTTTTGGTTTTCACTAACAGCAAAAATACATTTCTTTGGATATTTTGTTTTTAGCTTTAGGTAACCTGTTTTGTATGAGTAACCAAGCCGCGGAAATGGAAAGATAAGACGGATCACCAGAAAGTGAATAAAGCGATGATCACAACCCACAAGCCTAAAAACAATGGAAGCTTCTCGGCGTCTTAAGCTGAATTTTCAATGAATTGTTTATAGCAGTTTCTTCGTTTTCATAAATATTGTGGACGAACTTGAGTTAAATAATGCTTGCACCATATACATGCATGATTAACAGGCAGCACGTCGTTTACCCTTATTTTTTGTTTTGCTTTATTTGTGTCGCTGTGGTAGATTACCATATTTTCACTGTGCAAAAGGAGGACAGGTTCTTTGAGGGTCATCATGTCCGCAGATGTCCATTTTTCTTCTCAAAAGCAAGTGAAGCCAAAAAAAAAGGTCATCACGTCCGCAAGCCGTTGTTTGCATTGAAACTTTCCAAAGTTTTTCGTGGAAGAATGATTTGACATGTTTTCTCTGTTCGTAATGCCGAAAAGGAGGACGTTTGGTCATTTTTTTGCGTCCTCGGAGGACAAATTTTTTTGGTCAAAAAGGAGGACGTATGGTAGCTCTACTCTGTAGGCAGGGCCGGATTAAGCTAGTGCGGGGCCTGTAGCAAAATTTTTGCGGTGCCCTAGTTTTTGGAGATCCGGCCGGAGGCAATCAAACCTGATTTCATTTTTAGTCTCATCGTTTTATACCAAGGGCTCTTACCGGAATTCACTGAAAGATGGCTTAAATTCGCTGTAAAACTTTTGTTTTTTTTTTAACGAAAGCAATTTTTTAAGACACGAGACTCGAATTTTGTGAAAATTTAAGAACAAAGGAGGAACAACGCAAGCATTGGCACAGCAAAACGAAATTAAGATCAAACTTTTTGTTGTAGGTACTAATAGTAAAGGTCTTTAACGTTCATATCAAAATCCTAGACGCAACAGAACACTAATAGGGAATAGCTTCTTCATGCTTGTTCACTGTTCCGTTGGTTGCTTAGCCACTTGCATTTTTACCATGCCGTACTTCTATCGTATCGACTCACTGTGACCTACTGTATACACAAAAATGCCATTAACATTCGTAATTACTGTATATGCGCGATTGAAGTTGACTATTTATTTTCTTGCAACGAACGCAACGTGCGGTCACAAATCAGTTTGAGGCCAGACTCAGAAATACTGTAAGTTTTATTTTGAAGAAGCTTATGATTTAAAAACATTAAAAAAAAAGTGAGGCAAACAATCCGCAAAGATTTTATACGCCAGTCCTAGCCGAAACTTTTTTACAAAAGTATAATGGGGCGCCGTTGTGAAAAAAACGATTGAGCAAATTTTGTAGGAATTTTCAGTAACATTTACACAGTCTTACAGCTATTTAGTTAAAGCGAAGTGAACTGCCGCTAAAACGCTTCGAAAAATACAATAACAGCCAAAGTGTATCGACATTTAATAAATAGCAGCAACAATTATTAAATAGCGACGATATATAATAAATAACGCGGCATTCATTAAATGACGGCGATTTGTAATAAACAGCAGCAGCAACATTTAATAAGCAGCAGTGATATTTAATAAACAGCAGCGACATTTAATAAATAGCAGCGACGTTTAATAAATAGCAGCGACGTTTAGCTAAAGTGCAGCGAAAAATTTAAGTGCTGTGGTAATATGCTAATGAGATCAACAGTGCTTCCATTTCTTTATTCTTCACTTCATTTTTCGGTGGCGAGCCGTTGGCGACACTGTGCCGATTTGACTGACCCGTAATTCGAAACCAAAACCTCCCGCATCGATAGCGTGTGCGCTGTGCAACTGACCTAACGGCCGGTCTTTAAATAATTTGGGAATAATACTAAGCATATACCACTGACTTGTAGACCTGTTGGTATAATTGAAGCTAGGCTTATTCGATATCTACCAGTACTGTACATATAGGCCCACGTGGAAATTTTACTTAAAAGTAATGCCACAGGTCCCCGTTCGTGCGTAGTGTGATTATTGCAATAATTTTGTAATCGTCATTGTTGGTGGCCTGGTGTAAAAACGTTGATTTCACGTCAGCTAGGTTTATTGTTTTGCCTACTTCGTTGTTTGTCATTTTGTGAAACGTTTCATAATTTTTTTTTCTCTTTTTTTTCTTTTTTATATTTCAAGCCACTTAATTGCAGCTTAGGACTTTTGTGGTAGTGAAGTACATGCATCATGAAGATGACTTAATTTAGGATCGAACCCGCAAAGCCAGCTTCGGAGCCCAATGCACCAACCACTCGGCCAACTCAAATTGAAAATTTACATGCTGTAATGGCTATTTTTGTGCTTTTTGAATAATCTTCACACAAATTTTGTTAAAATTTTTGAGCCAAATTCTGAGTGCTTTGCCAAATATGATGCATTTTGTTCACACATTTTCGATTATGCGTGCTTATGGCGTATAAGGCTTATTGCTATTGAAGAAGTTCGAAATCATGGAAAAATTGTATACATCAAAAATTTTTCAAAAATGGCTTTCGAGAGGATGCATACTCCTCATGCTACCCCCATGGCCATAAGCTACAGAAATCATCAAAAGAGTCTGGCATATTTCAGTCACTTGGCACCATTAATTTTATTCTTGTTTACTAAAAGGCCGAGAATAAGTGGGCGAGGGGGGGGGGCGTGCATCCTACATACGCTCCTGAGAGCACTCCATCTATTTCGTGACATGATTATAATTGGAAAAGAGTCAACTATTGCTTTTAGCGCTACAGATAAATTAGTTACTTTATTTTAAAATTTAGAGAGAGCTGAAAAAAAAAAGCGATTTTACGTTGGTACTATCTGAAAGTCTAGCGAAGAGTAATGGCCTATAATGAGATCTGGCATCCATGCCAATCTCGTATTGTAAAATAATATCTAATAAATTAAATAAAATAATATCTGATATCTAGGGCCATTTTTTTTTTGACCCAAAAAAAACATATTTTTGACTTTATTTTAGCAAAATTTTGATTTTATTTTGACCTAACCGCTTTTGCCTAATTGCTTATGTCTTGTTGCAATTTTTTGATTAAAAATGCTTTATGATCCGCAATTTCCAAACATTTCATGCATAATAAGTGCTATTTCCTTCTCAATTACCGCACGCACTTTTACCATTGCAACTTACTATTTCGAAATAATCAAATAAAACTGCGCATAGAATTTTAATAGCAGCTCAAGAATTCAAAAAAATACAAAAAAATCTACGTTTTTTTCATTTTTGAAAGGGTTAGGGTTAGGAAATTTTTGATGAAGAGAATTTTGACCAGTTTTAACTTTATACAAAATTTTCACTTTATTTTGACTTATAAAATCTATCAAAACAGACTCCTGAAGGCCTGAAACGAACGTTAGTACATGTTTGATCATGTAATAAGGTCCTAAAAAAATTTTGACTTTATTGACTTAAGCAGGCCCTACTGATAAGTTACTTAAAGTATGCTTTTTTGAATAATATGGAAGCGGCATATTTTTCGCGCTTCAGGTTCCATTAAAATAAAACCGCTTCCGCTGCCACATCCATGCGCATCAACCGTAAATTTTTAAGCGGGCAGTTGGCTATACCTGTAGAGTGTTTTTTTTTTGCAATTTTTAGACTCTTAGAATGCTATCGAGTTTGCGTGTTGTGAAACTAAAGTAGCATATTATTTTCGCTAGCATATAGTCTCTTCTGGGCCAAATCAATTTTTTCGCACTTTGCTTTTATAATGATAGACATATATTCCATGCCCATACATGTTACAACCAATATTTCTTTTCAGAAACATGCATTCTTTCATTCGTACTGTCACTGAGTACAAAACAACACATCGAAAGTAATTTGAATTGGCGCTAATGACCTCAGCAACAAGGAGTTGTCGTCGCCGGTTCTCAGCTAAAATTTTTACCCTGACCGAATTCATTTATCAGAGCCAGTTAGTTGCTTCCAAAGTCAATCTCTTGAAAAACATTTATTCATAGCTAATCTTATCTATATTTCTTTTTTTTAATCTTATCTCTCTTTCTTTTCACTTAAGCAAATTTCTTGCATTTTGGGCTGTGAAATAATTAAAACAACAAAAAACGTTTCGCAGAACTAAAACTGAAATGGAAAACACTTTACTGAAAAGAAGGTTTTCCGCAAGTTACTCACTGCCCGTAGGCCTATGCTTAAAGCTGCCGATAATTTACCGCTGGTTTGTCTTGAAATGATCAAAATGTCAACGTAACATTAACGTTGACGTTATAACCACAGGAGAACGTTGTCTAAATAACTTTTGTACAACGTTGGCATCGCAAACCCAAACAAAACGTAACTAAAACGTTTTTCGTCCAACATTAAATGAGATTACATTTTGGTTATCCATATAACGTTAACTTTGTGTCAAAGCGTCAACATAAGATTAACGTTGACGTTATAACCAAGAAATAACGTTGTCTAAGTAACTTTTGTACAACGTTGACATTGCCAACCCAAACAAAACGTTAGTATAACGTTTTTCGTCTAACATAAAATGAGGTTCATTTCGGTTATCCATGTAACGTTAACTTTGCGTTAAAACGTCAACATAACATTAACGTTGACGTTATAACCAAAAAATAACGTTGTCTAAGTAACTTTTGTACAACGTTGACATTGCAAACCCGAACAAAACGTTAATATAACGTTTTTCGTCTAACATAAAATGAGGTTACATTTTGGTTATTCATGTAACGTTAACTTTGTGTCAAAACGACAACATAACGTTAACGTTATAACCAAGAAATAACGTTGTCTAAGTAACTTTTAAACAACGTTGACATTGCAAACCCGAACAAAACGTTTATATAACGTTTTTCGTCTAACATAAAATGAGGTTAGATTTTGGTTATCCACATAACGTTAATTTTGTGTCAAAACGTCAATATAATATTAACGTTAGCGTCATAACCACAGGAGAACGTTGTCTAAATAACTTTTAAACAACGTTGACATTGCAAACCCAAACGAAACGTTAATATAACGTTTTTCGTCTAACATAAAATGAGGTTACATTTCGGTTATCCATATGACGTTAACTTTGTGTCAAAACGTCAACATAACATTAACGTTGACGTTATAACCAAGAAATAACGTTTTCTAAGTGACTTTCATACAACGTTGACATTGCAAACCCAAACAAAACGTTAGTATAACGTTTTTCGTCAAACATTAAATAAGGTTAAATTTCGGTTATCCAAGTAACGTTAACTTTGTGTCGAAATGTAAACATAACATTAACGTTAACGTAATAACCATAAAATAACGTTGTCCAAGTAACTTCTTCATAACAATAACGTTTTGAACCGAAATGAAACGTTAATGTAACGTTTGTTTATAAATAAATATTAAGGTTCGATTTTTGTAGTTAGCAGACAAACGTTATTATGACATTTAAATGTCAATAATTGTTTTGAGGTTAGCATTTCAACGTTTTAAAAACATTGACGTAAAAACTAGCAAACCGTGCAAACATTTCTAACTGTAAAACAACGTTAAAAAACGTTTTCGTGTAAACCGCAACCATAAATCAACGGTGTCAACCAAATATCAACGTTAAAAAAACGTTTCTGTGCTATCTGGGCTGGATCCACCCTGCTGCGCAATGCCAAGAAACTTGACAAATCTTTGCAGATGACAAGCATGCCAGGTTATTTTAAGTGAGGGAATTATCAAGGAGGAAAAGACATGCATGGTGGAGGTGGCAAAAAGGATAAAGATGGGAAAATTGTAATGAATGAGAAAGATCGAGGGAAGTTATGGAAGGAACACATGGAAAAGATCTTGAATGTGGAAAATGAATTGGGTCAGATGGCACAAGCAGATATGGTTGAAGGACAAGTTGAAGGAGTAACTTATGAGGCTATAAACAAGATGAAGTTGGGAAAAGCAGCTGGACCTTCAAAAGTAAATATGGACATGATAATATCGAGTGGAAAGTTCGTTGTTATAATAAAGACGCTTTGTCAGAAAATACTGGATGGTGAATATGTGTCAGAGGAATGGAAAACGAGTGTTGTTGTTCCAATCATTAAAGGAAAGGTGTGATGGATTGTGGAGCACATAGAAAAGTAAAGTTGATGGAGCACGCAATGAAAACTGTGGAGAGAGAGAGAGCTGGAGAACAGAATATGAGGACTGGTTGCGATAGATGATATGCGATTTGGCTGTATGTCTAGGAAAGGCACAACTCGTGCGTTGTTTATTTTGCAAAGGATGCGAGAGGAATTCCGTGGAAAAGAGAAAAAGCGGTGCATGCGTTTTGTAGACTAGGAAAAAGCATATGATAGGGTTCCTAGAAAAGTGGCGGAATGGGCACTAAGAAAGAAAGGATTGCCGAAAGTGTTGGTGCAAGCAGTGATGAGCTTATATGAGGGTTAAAGTCGAAAGTCAGAGGTGGCAGGATTGTTGGAGGAATTTGGGGTGAGTGTTGGACTGTTGGTGCGCATCAAGGGTCTGTGCTATCACCTCTAATATTTGCTATTGTGGTTGATGTTGTGGCGAAAATTGCATGAAAAAAATCATAATTATTGAATGACATTTTGTACGCTGATAAGCAAAAATATGAAGGATTTATGGGCAAGGTTCCAAAGGTGGAGAAGTGCAGTGGAAGGCGAGGGATTAAAAGTAAATATTGGTAAGACTAAAATGATGGTGAGCGGTGCAGAAAATACAATTGCACTCAGCAAAATGAAGCCTCGTGGAATATGCGGAAAAAGGGTTGTGTCTAACGCAGTGTGTTGCACACCGAGGAATAAATGAATGCGTGGAGGATGCACCAAAATGAAGAAGGTAGCCTGCAGTTTTGCTCGCCATTTTATTTATGGCAAGCGCAAAGATCTTGAAGAAGGCAAGAAAGAACCAGTGGAGGTATTATGCGATGAAATAGCTTTCTAAAGCTTATGGCCATTGGTTCTTTATCACGAAACAAAATCTTTTTGTCAGCACAAACAGCTCTTATCAGTAATATATTTTGCCGTTATTTATTAATTAGTGTAAAGGATATATCTCAAAAACTAGAGCCAATTCAGCAAAAATAACACCTGATATGCCCTAAAACCGTTAAAATGTCTTGGGCAAATAGAAAAAAAAATTTTTTTGTTGAGCTATGTAATCGTCCCCCCTGCAGCATTAAAAATTGTCTAGGGGGGAATGCCAAAACGTACCCCTCAGTAATAAGTACCGTAAGAGGTTAAATGTTTTTATACGTGTATCCTGTGGAGCCTACAGACTGCGGCAATACTTTCCAGCATATCTTGTAGCCATTATGACTTCTTTCACAAACCAATCAAGAACAACCTTTTCAATGCGTCTATTACAGAACAAAATAGTTTGTTTTTCATCAACAGTAAAACATGTCAGTCGCGTTTTATAAACATTAGTGAAATTACTAAAAATATGTAAAAGCAGGGTTCCCAAACTTTTTTAAAATCATATTTGAGATTGAGAGTATGATTTAAGAAAATGCTATAGCCGATAGCTTTTGGGGCCTTGCCCCGGACTTCGCTGGGCTAGCTTACTGCTCTCCCCCCAAACCCCTTGTTTCATTTATGAAACAAAAACCTGCCTAAAACAAAGGTAATAAGGTTTTCGAAGCCTTACCTTTGATAATTTTTGTTCATCATCCTGGTGCATGGTATGCAAACACGCAGTACGCCCTCCGCCACTGTTTTAATTTGGTCATTGACCAACAGGGATGCAGTCGAGACTGCTTAGTCCGAGATCGAAACCTTTTTAATGTTTTCGAGACCGAGACCCGAAAATTTCGAGACCTTTTAGTCGAGACCGAGACGAAACAGTTGCGAGACCGAGACCTAATCGAAAACAAAAAAAATTTTTGAAATCGAAATTTTTTTAATGAACATTGAACACTAACGCAAAAATTACAATTAAACAGAGTTTGTGTCGCACTTTAGATAAACTAACATTGAGAGCAAATCGGATGATAGCCTGGCCCGATGTGGCCGAAAAAGCAAACCACTTTGACTGAACACTCGTTTTACCGGTGCAGAAGTGGCCGGCACGCACAAAATCTGAAACGCTAGAATTGAAAGTTCGGGATACAGTATTGCATGCTCTTTCAAAATTTTGAACAACTCTCTCGACTAGCTTGCAATTCTGTGATAAACTATTCAAACTTAACATAGAACAAACTTATACTAACTACTAGTAGTAACTAAGTTAGTAAAATAAGGACAGATAAAACATATTATTGTAATATGTGCTGAGAAAGTTTGTGGCTGTGAGTGGCAGTCACAGACAAAAGTGTGTACAGAGACTTTTTAGTAGAGTGAAATTAAAGCAATATGAAAGGAGTAAAACTTCTTTTACAAAGTTGTCAGGTGCCACTTGCATCAGTTGCACAACGCCATTTAAAAGCATTTTACCTCTTTGATCTACAATTGACACCTCGCTTTTGATAGCAAAGTGTAAATTCGACTAAGTTTAAAATTGTGAAATGCTTTTTTAGAAAGTCATTATCTCTTGTATGGGGCGCCGTGTGTAAAGCTACGCAATATAAAATTTTGCATCATTTTTTTGGTTAAATTACATGCAATATCATATATTGTTGCAATCTATCTATATTGCTGCAATATGCGTTAAATTGTTGCAATTTATCTATATTGCTGCAATTTGTAAAGATTGTTGCTATTGATCTATATTGCAAAAAAACACTTAAATCGCCTTTTAATTGCCATGGTGATATGCTGACTAAAACAGTCAGTGTTGCCCTTTCCCTTTTTCCATGAGCTCATGTAGTGTACTGGCCTGAGGCGCTGTTGTACCGACTGTGCAGTGTGCGCTTATTGGTTTGGCTGAAACATTTTGAAATAAAGTGGCTTGGAGTTTGATTGATAAAATACTGTTATGATTGGTAGATACATTTGCGGGCATATGCAAAAATATTGACGTATACGGTAGGCAAGTTATGAGCAAGCTACCAGTATCCATGCAGGTATCGGTACCAGCCATGTAGCAGTTGCAGGGTATGGAAAGTTGTCAGACTAGATAGCTAGACTCCCACTTGGTTTTGTGCTTATTATTCTTTTAGGTAACTTAATAAAATTAGTAATTTTGGTTTACCCAACCCATTCATCAGTAACTTGTCTCAGTGGCAGCAAACAAGTATGGGTACTGTTACGCTACTGGTACCGGTATCCTTTGGAATACTAGCAGCTAGACTAGACTACCGGTATGGGGGTAACAACTAGTATCAGCTCCCAGGTCCAGTTGGGTTAGGTTAGGATTAGGTTCAGTTAAAGT